>BPLR01017181.1:0-288081 GCA_021605095.1 Caerostris extrusa | reverse complement strand
GTTACGTATTGCTCTTTAAAATGGCTCACCTCTTTATCGATCTTTTTTATTTCATTATGATTGTAATAACAGAGCAAGCAAAAAGAAGCTTACTAACTGTGCCCAAAAAGTAAGACCACTATTTTTTTTCAAAATTCTTTATTTATTCTTCCAAATTATTTTGCAAGCACCAAATCTTTAATGTTTTTGGACGCGACCTTCGCCGGCTGAAGGTTGATGATCGACCAGAGTGGCTCTTCGTCTTCAACGTTCTCTGCCTTCTTTAGAACTGTTTTATACCACTTCTAGGCATTTCTTTTTCCGATATAGGAATGCTCACCGAATGCCTTCTGCAACATTTCTATACGTTTTCAGCAAAACAAAATTTGAATGCAAGTTCTTTGCTCAATCAATTCAGACATTTTCAAAAATCGCCGAAGAATCCAGTTTTATGGCGTCTCACAAAGCCAAGCGGTAACCTCAGGACTACTAATGGATATTTTGACGTCACATTTCACACAGATGTCAAGAACAGTGCCAGCAATCTAAAAGTTGAAATTTCATATGCCTAATTTTAAATTGAAAATTGGTGTTACTTTTTGGGCACAGTAGTATAATGTTATAGTATTTATGGTATGTATAGTGGCGTAGCTATACCATCTGATATAATGTGGCAAATGTTTCTGAATGGCGGCCCTCAAGCAAAAGTATCATTATTATATCTTCTATTTTAATAAATACTACCTAAAATACGTATTATTTTTTGGGTTGATACTATACCGTAGAATTTCGAGATCATACAAAAACTTGAAAATAAAATGATTACAAATTCGCCCTTATTTTTCCAAAACAGAGTGATGATATGCTATTTCCTTCCTGAAGTTTTAAGCAATTTGTTTACAAATTGCACAACATTTTTTTAACTCCATTCCAAATATTAATAATTCTGTTTTGAATGATCTAAGCACCATGATTAAGACATTTCTGATTTCAAAATTGCAAAAGACTTCTGCGCTGATCTGAATATTATTCATTAGCGTTTGGATATCCTCCTTTCCGAATTACCATGCAGCTTCTCGTCTGAGTCACAATTTTCCCTCTTCAATTGTTTTTGATTCTAACGCTTATTTTTTATTACCTTTTATTTTTTCCCTTTTAAACTTTTATTCCTTACTTAAAATTATAATAATAATAATATAAAAAAATTATGTACATACATATTTTTATTAATTAAAAAAATTAATAAGAGAAATTAATTAATAAGTTAAGTATTTTTAATAGATGAATTATATATATATTATTATTAACTTTTAAAGGATTAAGTATCTATTGTTGGGAGTATTTATTTTTATTATTTATTAAAAGATTATATTTTTTATCTAATCAATGGGCTTAAAGCTTAAGAAACTTCTCTCATTTACAAAGCAGGTGATTTTTTTCTTATGCAGCTGACAAACACTTAGACAGTTGTCTTTGAGATCTTAAGGTCACTCACTTAGCACTACCCAGGAGGTGCGTGTTGCTTGAAGATAAGCTACGGACGCGGAGTAACAATCACCCCCGCATCGATCATGTTAGAAGGGGACCTACGGTTTAAAGTGAATTCGAACTACTACATACATCCATGGCACCGCTTAGACTCGAACCAGAACCCTGTGGTAAGCCTCACACAAAGCAAGAGATAGAGGTTGCAACCAAGGCTCCCCGTCAACCTGGCAAATCGTCATCGTTGTCGATACTATGAACTTTTAATTTAAAGGCATTATTGAATTAAAATTACCTGTTTTTGTTTAGTAAAAGTTTTTATTTATTAAAATTTCTTTTTTTCGGGCTTTCTGATCAGCAAAAGTGTCAATAACAGCATAAAGTTTTAAGTTTCGGGCCATGGAATGTTCGATGGATAGAATAGACAAATTGCGTAATCTGGGTCTTATCCCATAGATTTTTTTTTTAAATAGGTTTTTATCAGTTTTAATTCCAGAATGATCGCTCAGCACTAGCTGTAATCACAAGAATTGTTACAAATAACGTAAAAAAGCAGTGCACAGTTTCGGGAAACTTGAAGAACACAAAACGATTCCTTATGTTTAATAAATCACCCAGTTCCTTATGGAAGAAGACGTTTTACAAAGTGTATCAAAGACTGAGATTTTCCTTAGAAGTAAATTTAAAAATGTGCTAGTGGCATATGGGTGGCAGCGGAATTCCCACTTTTTATTTTTGTAAGCACCTATTCATGAACTAGAAATCGGGGAAGTTCTTAGCCTCAGGATTACCCATGCGTAACTATTTCTATTTCTATTTCTATTACTACCAGATGCGATATATTTTTCATACAAATGACCATGTTCAAAATCTTGATACACATATTTTGTTTAATTTATCGCTTTAGTAACATACATTTATTAAATATTAAATTGGTAAATTTTACTTTATTTTGTGATAATAAATACCAGGCCTTTCCTGTACTCATAACCTCTCTGCTCGTTCTGGGGCCAGTGGCAATTCGACCGTCTTGCCACAATATTGTTACGCCACTGGATGTGTATAACGTAGTATACCTTATTATATTTGCTTAATATTAATGGGATATGTTTTCGATTTTGATGATTTTAATATTATATATTTAATAAAAGGGATCATTAATCAATAAAATATATAATTCAATTTAGATAAAGTAACTTTGTTATAATCTTCTTTACGGAGTATTCGGCAGATGTTACATAAACTGCGCTGTGTGAAAAACTCGTTCGAAGTTATGAAAATTTCCCAAACAACTCTATGTCTACGATACAATGTTTTCGAGGAAAATGCAAAAGAAAAGGAGGACATCATATCCGGTTCACGACATAAACCAGCATTAATGGACGCGCAACTGCTGTAATAGCATATGTCATAATCTTCACATAGATGGTCAAAATAACCCTCGTACATAACGAAGCAGACAGGTGCGCGTCGTACAGTGACCAACTGCACATGATCCAACAGCCATCCTTTCCCTGAATTGAAGGCAGCATGTAGACGAGCAATAAAGTATCATTCTGTAGTTACTAGGATTCGATAGACCAATTCTTTCATATGTTGTTGTAGAGATCATAGTGGTAAACCCAAACTTCTCATCCAATCTATCCAATCTGGCGATGACACTGATGTTCAGATAACTGCATGATGTATTGCGAGAATTATACTCTCTTTTTAGTTTGTAATGCACGATCATTACACTTACAGTAAGTAAAGTATATATCGCAATATTCGCTTACGGATTACGTTATCATTATGAAATGAATGCCGACAATTTCTAGTGTTCAGTCGCATAAGAGACAAGCACACATCTTTAAATTACTCCTGCAATTCTAAAAATTATGTATAGTTCGATCACCGATTGGTTGAAAATGTAAAAATCCGGTTTAAAGGCAGAAACGGGAGAATCGATTAAGTGTTAGGGGTGCTAGGCTGATGAGACGTGGAGCAAAACTGTTTTGAACAAAAAAGTTTAATAGTGATTGTGAAATTTTTTTCATCTAATTATTCATTTGATATTGTGCAATTTAAAGCTTTCATTCTTAAAATTCAAATAAATTTAAGTGTAGTTAAAACACCCTCTCTATACCTTTATCGCCTATTACGCCACTCTTGTTTGAATCCTTCAGACTTGGCCGCTTGCCAATTTTCCACACAATCGGGGATCAAACTATTGTTTTTTGAATCTTTCATACATTCTTCAGCTTCATACAATTCCGATAAAGCTTATATTCTGTTTACTGGATTTGACATCATACTTTTTTTCTCATTGTCAAAATCTATGCGTCGTAGAGATATGATTCCCTGATCAATTCTTGTTATCTTTAAGCGAGGATTCTCTTCCTGTTCTATCTATCTGATATTTCCTGAATACCCCGTTTACATCAAAATAAACTTCTTCTAAACAAAAATATATTAACCATCTCAATGTATATTTTGATAAAGATACATTGAGAAGGTTAATATATTTTTGTTTTTATATTTTTGTCTATTTTCGTTCTCCCCATAATCCCAGATTGAATTTTCGCAAAGTTACATTGACTCCTATGAATCAACGGCCTGATTGGCCTGATGAAAATTTAATTTAAACTACGCACCATTTTAGTTCAAAAGGATCTCAGAAATCAAACTAAGTAATTTGCAGAGCAAATTTTAATATTCATACATAAATTACCCAAACAGCAAATTTAGATAACTTTTCGATAACGATTTTTTTTGTTTGAGATTAAAATAGCCATTCATTACTAATTTTAAGTTGCTGTAAACAAATATCACAATGAAAATCTAAAATTGGCACTCATTCTTAAGATATTTGTAATTTAATGTTTTTAATATGAAACAATGTGTTAACGCATGCACCTGTTAATAAACATATGTTCCTGTTTATTCTATGTTACAGGGTCGTTTGAATTATTTCATGCATTTTCTAAGAAACACCAGTGAAAATTGTTCTAGCAGTAGTCTGCCGACATTGTGATGGCCATTTTTCGTGGTATCTTTCTCTAGTTTCTCAATGTCCTGGTAAAAAACTTTCACTGTTTTCGTTGCTGATCTGACCACAGTTTTCAGGAAAGAAGTCCAAATGACAATGCAAGAAATCCATTTTGGAGACATAGTGTATCCATGTTAATTGTATGCAGACAACATGCTCACCACTAATTTCTTATACACTGAAGTGACAAAAGTCATGGGATACCTCTTAATATCGTGTCGGCCCTCCTTTCACCCGGCGAAGTGCAGCAACTCGACGTGGCATGGACTCAACAAGTCGTTGGAAGTCTTCTGCAGGAATATTGAGCCATGCTGTCTCGATAGACGTCCATAATTGTGAAAGCGTTGATGGTGCAGGATTTTGGGCACGAACAGACCTCTCGATGATGTCCCATAAATGCTCGATGGGATTCATGTCGGGCGATCTAAGTGGCCAAATCATTCGTTGGAATTGTCCAGAATGTTCTTCAAACCAATCGCGAACAGTTGTGGCCCGGTGACATGGCGCATTGTCATCCATAAAAATCCCATCGTTGTTTGGGTACATGAAGTCCATGAATGGCTGCAAGTGATCTCCAAGTAGCTGAACATAAGCATTTCCAGTCAATGTTCGGTCCAGTCGCACCAGAGGACCAAGTCCATGGCATGAAAAAACAGCCCACACCATTACGGAGCCACCACCAGCTTGAACAGTGCCTTGTTGACAGTTTGGGTCCATGGCTTCGTGGGGTTTGCGCCACACTCGAACCCTACCATCAGCTCTTACCAACTGAAATCGTGACTCATCGGACCAGGCCACGGTTTTCCATTCATCTGGGGACCAAACGATATGCTCACGTGTCCACGAGAGTCGCTGCAAGCGATGTCGTTCTGTCAGTAAAGGCACTCGAGTCGGTCTTCTGCTGGAATAGCCCAAGAAAGCCAAATTTATCCGCACAGTTCTAACAGACAAGTCCCTTGTACGTCCCACATTGATTTCTGCGGTTATTTGACGCAGTGTTGCTTGCCTGTTAGAATTTACGACTCTTTGCAGACGTCGCCGGTCTCGGTCGTTAAGTGCAGGCGGTCGACCACTGTGCTGTCCATGGTGGGATGTTATGCCTGAAATTTCATACTCTCGGCACACTCTTGACACAGTGGATCTGGGAATGTTGAATTCCCTAACGATTTCCGAAATGGCATGACCCATGCGTCTAGCTCCAACTAACATTCCGCGTTCAAAGTCTGTTAATTCCTGTCGTGCGGTCATCATCACGTCAAAGCCTCTTCACATGAATAACTTGAACAGAAATGAAAGCTCTGCGAAAGCACTGCGCATTTATACCTGTTCTACGCGATGCTACTGCCATCTGAAAATTTGCATATTGCTATCCCATGACTTTTGTCACTTCAGTGTAGTCCTCTGACTTCACATTTCCTAAGAAATTCTTTGACTCGAGGTGAAACGCATTCCAAGCTTCTTTCTCATCTTGTCGGAACAAGCTATCAAAATTTCATCCTTAAACAGCTTATGAATATGTGGTCCAATGAAAATTTCCTGTTTCCATTTAGTTACGCAGATTGCATGAAATTTGTTATTTAAGTACTTGCTCACTCTTGTCCATGGCTTTCACAACTTTTTACATTAAGCCAAGTTTTATGTGCAAAAGTCAAAAAAGAATTTTTTTCTTTATCGATGATGGATTCTACACATTCTTCTCTCTAATATTATATTTTTTTTTTTTTTAAGTCGGACATTTTCTTACATTGTGCAAAGTTTGGTCACATAAAAAGCAGGAGTACTTCGTACGTCTTAATTGAAGATTGACCCTTGAGAAGAACTATTACTTTCGTTGTTGTTGTTGTTGCTTATCCTCTTGATTTAGAATCCTAAACCAAGTCCAGTAGATCATGCTGCATCAATAGATCGTAAACGGTTCTCCCCTCATTCAACAGTTGCCGCACAGAGGCACCAATACAATCGATGAGATGAGAGGGAGACGTGATGGCCGAACAATGACAAAGGGCAAATGCCTTCTCGTCTCCATTGAAGGTCAAACTCTCAGTCCTTAGTCTAGCTAAAGCCGTTTGAGAAGATTTAGGACAGGAGCACTGCAAGGACATACCAGGATATTTAGCGGCGTACCATGCATGAATTGGTGGCGACCTCCAAGCGGTATTCACTCTGGCTAAAGTCATGGAATGAATCTCTGAAGCTAACTGATTGGAAGAAGAAGCTTTGGGAAGTTCGCAACATTCCCTAGCGAGCAGATCAGCAATTTCATTTCCATAGATGCCCACATGGGAGGGAATCCACTGCAAGTACACCGATCCGATATGGTCCAAAACAGCTAGTTTAGAAACGATATCCTGCTCCAATTTGTCCAGGATGTTATTACTTTCAAATAACAACAAATACGTTTGCTATATTTATTGTACTGAAGGCAGTAAACAAATGCCAAAAGTAAAATGCCAGAGTTGTAAAATTATTTTCAAATTTACATAAGTTTCTTTCACAGAGACAGAGTATACGGCTGGAATGGATGGAAAATAGGCACCAATATGCCGCAAAAGTACCTAGAGATTTGTTTTGGATTAAACAATGAATAGCTGCCATTGCGAAGGGCCATGAGTTACTTTGAGAGCCGTCATCAGGCAATTGACATTAGTCTTTTTTTCCTGTATAAAATAAAGCAGAAATTGCTCATGACGATTGCGAAACAGAGTAACTCGGACATCTTTCCGGATTAAATTCCATTCTCTATGTTTTGATTCAGATAACTCTTCCTTAGTCTTGGGCAGCTTTAACAATGATCTCTAACAAAGTTATGATATTAAATAAACAATGATCTTTAAGAAGGTTATGATATAAAACAAACAATGATCTCTAACGAGGTTATGGTATTAAACAAGCAATGATCTCTAATAAAGTTATTTAGTTCTTCTTAAGACAGAATGTGTTGATGTTGGTATAGTATCATCAGTAAATTCAGTACTAGACGCAGAAGACTGTAGAACATCACAAATTTATTCTTGTTCTTCTCCTGGATCAATGTTTGGAGTTTCGGAATGGGAAATCATTCACCAAGGACAATTAATTCCATAGTAAACAGTATATTCTGGTACTTTTGACTTTATTTTTCCTTGTGATTCCACAACGAAAAGGTACGATCATGTAGAATTAGTAGTCATTTACATGAATACTTTGTTTCCTCAAATCATAGGGATGGCAAATTGCATTGTTATTTTCCTCTATCCTCGCAGACACATGGGAAGTTTCCTTGAGCAAGAATTACAGCATATATTTGGACCCAAGGCTAATCCTGATCTCCAATTTTACATCCGAAGTAAAGGTGATTTGCTTTTTTTTCATTAAAGGAGTGATGGAACTTTCGGGGCTTTAAATGTGTCTTCTCCACATATATAGCAGAAGTTATTAGCAGAATTAATGCATTTACGTGGTATTGTAGCTCTAAAAAATATCATTTTAACTAAAACACTAATTCGCTGAATCATTGAATCGTCTCTGAAACTCATATTACAAGAGTGTTTTCAAATAACTAATAAAATTATTAATTCGAAACCCCATACTACTGTGTCCAAAAAGTAAGACTAATTTTCAATTTAAATTTCCGGGAATATGGTATTTCAATTTTTTTTTTTTTTTTAGGTTGTTGGCACTGTCCTTGACATTTGTGTGAAATTTGACGCCAAAACATTCATTAGTGCTTGAGTTACGCTTGGTTTTGTGAGATGCTAAAACTGATTCCGGGGATTTTTGAAATGTCTCTTCAGTCGATTCAAAAAGGTGTCCCGGTGTGGTCTTTTGAATTTAGGGACTATTCAGAAGTAGCACGATGGTAAATCAGGTGAATACGGTGGTCGTGGAACGATATGGGTTTCATTTTTGACAAAAAGTCATTAAAACGCAAATTCGCTGTATCATCGAATCGTCTCTAAAACTCATATTACAAGGTTTTTCAAATAACTACTAAAATTATTAACTTGAAACAACTAGCTTCTAACTATTACTTCAAACCAATATTAAACGACACGTTTAACTTAAATTACCGATTGAACGGAGACGAAATATTGAGCAGCTTTTCTCGCATAAACGCGTGACTGGCTTTTGAGTTATCTCGTTAGAGTTGACGCCACATCCTGAGCTGGCGCGAGATTGACAGCGAAAATGCTAATATTGACACATTTCATATATATTCAAGATATGAGATAAATGTTTTGATACGTATCTTCTTATAAACGTTGCTATATAATTTACAAATTATTATAATTAATTAGTTTATATTGTGCAGTTTGGCCAACCTAATTGTAACTGGATGTGGTTGAGATACTTGAGGTTGGAGAACTCACAGCTATTTTTACACACGCACAAACACCACATTCATGTAGTTAGAAATATACAATATTTAGTATATTTAAAGACTGATAATGATAGATTCGTGGAGGGACTCCGCTTCTAAGCCGAAAATCCGATACTCGGCTACACGCAAGTGCGCGAAATTACTTCCTATCCGGGTGAGACTTTGTAGGCCAACTAATTCGAAGGGTTGCGCTTAATATACTTATTCTCAGGGTAAGAGATTGCAGTTGAACTAAACGGTTCTCAGTTGGAGCGCATGGTTGCGCTGCACTTCCTTTTGTGCGAGAGTCTCGATTGGTTTGGTTTGTCACTCTACGATCATCTTGTGCACATAAGGGGTAAACAGACCGGGACCTACAATTTAAAGAGATTCCGAACCACTATAAACATCCATGGCACCGCCGGGATTTGAACCTGAAACCTGTGGTACCGAGTGTCAGAGCGCTAGCCACTCGGTCATCAAGCCCAGATGAGAGTCTCGAGGTCGACTGACTCTTTCTCCTGAATGCCAAAGGTAGGAGGGGCACTCCTGCCAATGTGTAGAAGGTAGCTTAGTGACAAGTTATATTCACATAAATTTACATATTCCCATATTTCATTTTTCACATATATGTCAAAAAACCTCAGGGAACTTACTACTACCCTATCTCCTAAATGCCAATTCTAACTATAATTTTTGTATTCAGTGCCCCAAAATAGCAAAAAATGACAATTATCATGTATAAGAAAACGTGTGTATTACGCAGTATTATTTGTAATAAGGAAAATAATTGGCTTTTATAAAATAGATATCTGAATCCTAATAAGTGAAGCCACACAGCAGTGTTTCCCTAGGAAAAACATTGCCTGTACGAATTTCACTTGTTACTAGTTAAGATCTGAATTCCGGTGCTTCAACAATTGTATAAATGATTATTTTTAAAAGATGCGATTTAATTATATATTAGTAGTAAATGAAAAACAATTCATTCATTCATTACAAAAAAAAAAAAAAAAAAAATCAGCTTGAGAACGGATTATTGTAATTGGCGATTGGCACCTGTCGTTTTTAATACGCTTTTATTAGTTTCACCTGTTTGTTTGTTTGTAACTGACTCTTTGGGCTCGATTTTGCCCTACTTTAAGCGATCCGATTTAATTTAAACGTTATAGACTTATCAAGGACCGACGACACTAAAATATTTTGATAAGTTTATTATCTCATCGTGATTAGGATCGCCAGGATTAGTGATTTCATGAAGAGCAATTTAACCCATGTTGAATGAAAGTACCTAAGACATTCAAACCTACGTGGGACAACGGATAACGCACCTGACTATGGATCACGAGATTCCCTGTTCGAATTCTGGCTGGCTTGACATATTCGCATTTAGCCTTTGTTTTACTCACAATTAAATTATTGTAAGAACTATAATTCCAGTCCTCCGTACTGGGACCTCATTTAAAGTTTAAAAACACGCCTTTAGAGTTAATCAAACTAATAAGTAAAAAATAATTGTTAACATAAGAATAAAAATGACTGACGAGAAAATGAATGTCACTGTTCTAAAAGTGTGGGGTGCTTTGTATGACATTTTAAAACTAACTCTGCATTTCGGAATGAAACTAGTGAAAAATTATAACGATTGATATCGAGCACCCCAAGCTTTTAGAACAGTGACATTCATTTTCTCCTTCAGTCATTTTATTCTTATGTTAACAATTATTTTTTACTTTTTAGTTTGATTAACTCCAAAAGCGTATTTTTTAATTTTTTAAACTATAATTTATTTTTGACTTTTTAGTTTGATTAACTCTAAAAACATGTTTTTAGTGTTTTTAAACTATAATTTTTAGGTGATTAGTTCAGTTAAGACATGTTGCGCCAACTAACATTTTTCGCTAAAGAAGAGATCCAAAAATATCTATATTTTTTGGAATATTTTATTCCTAAACTAATAATTATTTTCTGTCATGAAGAATACATTTTCTAATCATTTAACTAATAATTTTATTATTTCTAATAATTTTCTTCTAATATTTTCTAATAATTTAATTTAACTTATTTTTAATTTTTTTTTAATTGAAATTTATTTTTACCAAAAAAAAAATTTAGATTAATTTTGCCAAATGAACCGAATCAGAAAAATATATTTGTTGAAATAAATAATGATCAATAAGGAAATGATTAATAACATGCTTCAAAATAAAATCATTAATTATTTAATGAAGGTAGTTTTTGTTATTTCATTTTGAAATCTAGTTCTTCAATAATGCAAGGTTACTTTTAATTGATATATAATAGACAGTTATTAATTACAGTGTGAAAATGAAAACTAATGAACTAATTAACGAAATAATATGGAAGAATGGTTTTCAAAAATTTAGAATTAAATTCCAATTTAAAAATTCGTCTCTTTTATATACTAAAGAAAAATGTTAATTAAACTTCCTTCTTTCATTTTGGAAATTTTAAATAGTCTTGAAATGTTTATTAAAAATAAATATTTAAAAGAAAAATATTCTGATGTTATGTTAAATATAAAGATTAATATTCTTATGTTATTTATCTCTTCGCTATTTAAATATTCTTATGTTGTTCCTTATATTTATTTATTACTGCTTTATGATTTCTTTATCATAATCTTATTTTTTAGCATTCAAAATTTAACAATCTTGTAGTATTTAAGCCTCAAATTTATATTAAATACAATTTTTGATTAATCATTAATTACACCCATGTCCATAAATTAAGGATAATTCAGAATCACACAGAAATTGAACTCTAAAAATAAAAATTTCACGTGTAGAATTATCACACACATCTTGAAGAAGAATATGCAAATTACAGGAAACCACCAGATGGCGCGGATAGTACGTCACAATGACGAGAGTGTAAGAGAGAGGGGTATATAAGGAATGGTGGCAAAGAAGTAAAGTTGTTCACAAGCGCTTTAAAAGCCTTTCAGTGCAATAACCGCATAGTAATGGCACAAAGGAAGCATTTGGATGATTTTTTACGTGGTAGAATTATCGGACGACTGGAATGTGGACGTACCCAGCTGGAAGTATCCGAGGAACTTGAATCGCCCAGAGTGTCATCTCCAGGCTTTGGCAACGATTCCAAGATGATGGTAATGTGAGTAGATGTTACAACGACGAATGAGGACCGGCATTTAGCAGTTACTGCCAAAAGAAACAGACGGAGCACAGCATCAGACCTGTCTCGTCAGCTCTCTTCAGCTACCGGTACGACAGTTTCAAGGCAGACCGTGTACAGACGCTTAGGGCACATTGGTCTATATGCTCGTAGGCCTGTCAGATGTGTTCCGCTTACCGCAACTCACTGTCGCCTGCGATTAACCTGGAGTAGAGAGGATACATTGTGGACACCGCAACAGTGGTATTGTGTGATGTTTTTCGACGAGTCCAGGTTTAGTTTGCAGTCTGATTCTCGCCGGACTTTCACATGGAGAGCGCCAGGTACCCGTTACCACCAAGAGAACACCATTGAGCGACACCGTTACGGTGGTGCAAGATGGCTCGTTTGGGGAGGAATTATACCCATTTTCAGAACTGACCTGTATGTTCGAGTGTAACGATGACATCAGGGCCACATCTATCGGCCACATCTATCGGGATGTCATTCTGGAACAACATGTACGTTTGTTTCGGGGCGCCATGGGTGCTGAATTTCTGTTTATGGATGACAACGCCCGTCCTCACCGTGCAAACATTGTAGACGAAGGCCTTCAATTGGAGGATATCATCCGTATGGATTGGCCAGCGTACTCACCGGACTTAAATCCAATATAGCATGTGTGGGATATGCTTGGCCGACGAATTGCAGCCCGTCAACCCCCTCCCACCTGTCGACCGGAACTTCGGAGGGCATTGCTTGATGAGTGGTGTAATATTCCCCAAGATCAGATTGATAATTTGATACTCAGCATGCCTAGGCGTTGTAAGGCCTGTATTGCATCGTCCGGGAGACATACTCCGTATTAACCATCATACTAACCATGTTATACTGTTTTTTGTAAATAGGTTCTTTTTGAAATTTGCTCCAGGAGATAAAAAATCAATTTTTATTAATTATGTCAAACATATAGCATCTTTTTTGCTCTTTATCTTTTGTTTAATAAATAGACTTTACAAATAAGTCAAATTTGTTTTGCTTCCTGTCTCTTTCTTTGCCTGAACTTCATTATCCTTAATTTATGGACATGAGTGTAGTTTATTTATGCAATAGTTTTTAATTCTTTCAAAATACATGTATATATATGAATGTAGATTGGGAATTGTAAAATATATTGCAAAACTATTTTCGAAGTTGTAAAAGGTAAATTAGAATTAGTTCAATTTATTTATAAAATTTTTACAATATAAAAAAATCATACTTTCAATTAAATGAGTTGTTATTTTTAATTGTTTGATAAAAATGTTTTTAAATTATAACCTTATTTAAATGAAATGATTGTCGGAGTAAATATATGATTATAGTTCAATATCTCAAATTTATATACATCAATTTTAAACAAATTAATCGAGTCTATAAAAATTCAACACTTGGATTAGTTTTTCGAGTTTTACAAAATTCAAATTTCCGTGCTACATTTTCTTTTTCAATTCATAAGTTGTGTTTTTACGCGATATACATTATTTGGATTTTATTTAGTTTAGAATCTGTGCGAAAATTTGTAATTGACGATTGTGAACACCATTCTTTTTCGAATTTGTATTCTAAGTAATAATATTTTTTATTTTGTTTTATGTAACTGAATACTACCCGTAGAAAATTTTTAAAGAAATTTATGCTTAACTTGTAACTCAGTTGTAACTCTCACTAACGTTTGCAATTAGTGTGTAATAAGGCATACTTTGTATTCACTGGCAGATTTGAATCTGATTGATTTCATTATACTTATCGCTTTCAGAAACGAGGAGACTTTGTGGAGATTGTGTCAGCGTTGTCAGTTAGCCTGCCTTAGTTTAGTCTCATATGATTATATATCGATATATTATCAATTAATTATTAATTGTTTATAGTATACATGACTCAATAGATTAAAAAACAAATAAATAAAATAGCAATTTAGCAAATGTAGTTTTGAAATGACTCAAAAATTAAATTAAATAGTTAAAAATGTATACTACTATTTTTTCCTTTTTGTTGTACATCAGTAGGCCTTATGATCTTATTATGCTATGAACAACACTACTGGTAGGGGAGGACTTTGTTCAATATTTGCGTGTTGTAATAGAGAAAAACCCAATGAACTTCAACCAGCCACCTTAATACGTCGAAATTAAACATTCTCACTTTTAAGTCTCCTTCTTTTCTAAGTAGTGACTCCACTGAGTCATCAGCAAATTAAAAACTTGTGTCTTCGTACACCAGGGATGGACAAAACTTTTTCGGTCGCGGGCCGAAAATCGGAAAAAAAGTTTATGGGCCAGATAAATTTTGTAAAATTTAAGAACAATATACAATTTAAATATGTTAATGAGACGAATGAAATTACGATTTCATTTTTTAAAAGTTCCGTAAATTGAGGTTCGAATTAAGATGTACTGATTCTAAAGAACGAGGCTAAATGCTCAGTTGTCAGTCTATTTCTGAAATAATTATAAAATTCACAATTGAAAATTCTTGTTCACATATATAAGATGAAGCAAACAGAGCACTGATTTTCTGGCGTGAGATATTAAATTTGGGGAACTTACTTTCGATAAGGCTTTTGTAAAACTCTAGCTTGTTGGTGCTAATCTACAGCTATAACTAACAAAAGAACTTCCAATTTTAACACTTTACAGATTGAAAGCTGTCTGTGCTACTATTTCAGTCTATTTATGTTTTGTAGAACAAAAATTGAGAAAGTAAAAAATCATTAGTCCTATGAAAAAAAAAAACATATTTAATAAAAGTAGAAAAAGGAGATGATATATAATACATAAATATATATTTCTTTTAATTTACCTCGGACCGGCAACTTAAAATTCTATCCACGGGCCAGATAGAACCTTCCGGCGGGCCGCAGTTTTCCCATCCCTGTTCTACACTCTGATAACCATCCTATGAGTCAAAGCTTCGTGTCTACGTGTAGTATTCAGTTACATAAAAACAAAATAAAATAATAACTTCGCATTTTGCGAGAATGAAAGAATCGCCACTATTTTTTTCTCACCCGTATCCTTTTGAAAAATATTTTTAATTTATGACCCCCCCTCAACTACACCTCTTTATTAAAAAAAAAGTTTGTTTTTATTTGATTTTACAATGTTTTTCAGGTAAGCTAGCTAATTAATCGAATGATTCAAATGGATGGTACTTAAATGCTTTTTTAAATCTCCACAAAGTCTCCTCGTTTCTGAAAGCAATAAGTATAATGAAATCAATCAGATTCAAGAGAATTTAGAGTTACAACTGAGATACAAGTTAAGCATAAATTTCTTTAAAATTTTCTACCTGTATTCAGTTACATAAAACAAAAAAAATATTATTACTTAGAATACAAATTCGGTATTCAGTTACATAAAAACAAAATAAAAAAAAAAAATATTATTACTTAGAATCCAAACTGGTATTCAGTTACATAAAACAAAATAAAAAATATTATTATTTAGAATCCAAATTCGGTATTCAGTTACATAAAAACAAAATAAAAAAAAATATTATTACTTTTAGGAATACAAATTCGGTAATCAGTTACATAAAACAAAATAAAAAAATATTATTACTTAGAATACAAATTCGGTATTCAGTTACATAAAAACAAAATAAAAAATATTATTGCTTTAGAATCCAAATTCGGTATTCAGTTACATAAAACAAAAATAAAAATATTATTATTTAGAATCCAAATTCGGTATTTAGTTACATAAAACAAAAATAAAAAAATACATTACTTAGAATACAAATTCGGTAATCAGTTACAAAAAAACAAATAAAAAATATTATTACTTAGAATACAAATTCGGTATTCAGTTACATAAAACAAAAATAAAACAATTCTAAATTTCTTTAAAAAAACAAGCTTAATTGAATTAAAAACATCTAGCATCAAAGCAAATAGCATTACAGTAATTGTTAAAACCACATAAACGTATGATAAAATTTCAGAACAACAACTTGACGGGCAAATTGTAAATGCACTACTGCGCCCAAAAAGTAAGACCGATTATTTTTTTTTTTCAAAAAACTTTTTATTTATTCTTCCAAATTTATTTCTTCGCCTTCAAAGTAATCTCCTCCGGGACACAATGCCCTTACGCCAACTTTTCCAATCTTCAATGCATGCTAAAAGTCATCGTCAGGGGATGGAATTCAAAAGCGAGCGGCGATTCACGTTGAATCTTCGTCAATCGACTCAAAAACGGTGTCCCGGAGTGGTCTTTGAGTTTAGGGAATAGCCAGAAATCGCTCGGTGTGAATACGGTGGTTGTGGAACGATATGGGTTTCATTTTTGGCGAAAAAGTCACAAAGAATGAATGCAGTGTCAGCTGGCGCATTCAGTGTTTTCGGTACCAATCCAGATTTGACGCGTTTGAGGCCTAAAATGGAATTGACCGATCCTTTTGGAATTCCAACATCATCAGCAAGGTCTCTAATTGTAAATCGACGGTTTGCAAGCACCAAATTTTTTAATTTTGGACGTGCGCTTCTGTCGGTTGCGGTTGATAGTCGACCAGAGGGCCCTTCGTCTTCAACGCGTTCTCTCTGCCTTCTTTGAATGCAGCTTATACCACTTGTAAACATTTCTTTTCGATATAGGAATGCTCACCGAATGACTTCTAGAACATTCTATACGTTTCCGCAAATAAAATTGAATGCAAGTACTTTGCTCAATGAATTCAGACATTTCAAAAATGGCCAAAAAATCAGTTTTAGCGTCTCACAAAGCCAAGCGTAACTCAAACACTAATGAATATTACGACGTCAAATTTCACACAGATGTCAAGGACAGTGCCAGCAACCTAAAAAAAAATAAATAAAATAAAATTCCATAAGCCCCGGGAATTTAAAATTGAAAATTGGTCTTAGTTTTCGGACACAGTAGTAGTCTCCAAGAATTTCACTACACTGTTTTAAGCTTGTTTTACAGAGCTGAGTTTTTTAAAATCAGGTTTGAATGATGACAGGCATAATGTCAAGTCCGAAATAACATGAAGATTAATTTCATGTTTGTTATAAGATGTATAATATACACAGTCCAGTCATATTAATGTGACCACCTGTCAAAAGCCAGAATAACCACCTTTGGCAGAGCGGACCGATTGCAATTCGATCAAGGTAATTAACGATTGAAATGCTTTCCGATGCCCTAGGACATCCTTTATATACATTCCACTGCAATGTGCTGCCACCTGCCTTTTGTGATTGGTTAGTTCACGCTGACGGCGAAAATAGGTGGTGGTCACATTAATGTGACTGTGTATTAATATGCACATAAGACGATAATTCTTTTTCGGCCAGGGAATCGCTGTATAAAAACCCTTATCAGACGAACCTGTTTCGTTACCTCCGAAGTGAAGCAAACCATAGTTGTCACTTAACTAACGAATTCATCGTTGTGTGCTCACATCACCATTTATCCACCATAGCTCAACTTCATGAAGTAGATTTCGTCCATTTTCCGTGAACGAACGAGGACAGCGCTGTTTGTGGTTGCATAACTGTATTCAATCTGTTGAAAGTCATGCACATCGTAAACTTATTGTATGAGTGGCAAGGTCAGTTTGCCTCATGATGAAAGTTACAAAATAATCCCGTGTATCATGCATGCAATTTAGAGCAAAAAAGACAATATATAAATATCTTCTATTTTGAAGGAGAATGGATTTTGAATGTATTGAACAAGACATGTTGAATATTTTTTACCGGATTTTAAATTCTCTGAAAATTTTTAAAATTCATTGATATAGTTTTGAGAACTATTAGAGAAAAAGGATTTTTGTTGTTTGTAAAAAAAACTAAAAGAAATAATTGAATTTTTACAATTTATTCACTGGACATACTGTATTGACTAACAATAAAAAATAACATGTTTTCTTTAATGTGAGCCATGAGTTTTATAACTATTTTGAGAACTATTAGAGAAGAAGGATTTTTATTGTTGTAAAAGAACTAAAAGAAATAATTGAATTTTTTACAATTTATTCACTGGACATACTGATTGACTATGGCAATAATAAAATCCCCTTTTTTCTTTAATGTCAACCATGAGCTTGTATAATTTTGTTTATAACTGACAAATGTAGAATAAGAAGTATTATCCAATTATTTTAAATTAAGAAAAACAGCCAATAATTTTCTTAAATTTAGTAATTAAATGAGTAATCTTATGCAAGAGCTTTCAATAGTTCTCTTGAGTTACTAGTTATCATTACAGTGCTGCCATCTAGTTTCAAGATATCTCGTAACATTATTAATGAGGAAATAAAAAATGAATGCATGAATTTTAAATAAAAATGGAAATTTTTATTTATCCAACTAAAGAATGGTTAATCCTTATTTATTGAGATACTTAATTAAAAAATTTTAAAATTAGATACAGCAAACACTTAAAAATGTTTCAGATTAGTAACCTCAAACACAATCACTTGCTTATATATATATATATATATGCATAATTCTATTTTCTCACTAGTAGTATAAAATTGAATACTAATATTTTTTTAATTTTTATAATTTACTCACTATATATACCAAACTGGGAGGAGCTTCAAATTGGAATGAGAAAAATTTAATTTTGCTGTAATATTATTCAAATTATTATTAAAATTATTGAAGTGTGATAAAAAAAATGGACCTCTTCCTTAGTAATCTAATTTTTTATGCATACTTATAATATTCTAAGTTACAATTTCCTCGTTTCTTGCTTTTTCAATATTTTAATCTTGTTCTCATTTATAAATTTTATAATGGCGTTTATGCCAAAATATCGAATTATTTCAAGATAAATTTAAAAATTTAGAGACATTGACCAAAGTGATTACATGAATAGCGAACTTAAATACATTTAAAGCTGAATTTTTCGAAGAAATTTCTCTTTTAAAGAAAAAAAAAGGAATTTTTTGAAACTGCTTCATATATTTCAATGGTTTCAATGGGTTTATATAATTAATTTACTTTAATAAAATTCTTATTGTATATATATTTTTAAATTATAGTAATCATATTGAATGCTTTTTTTTAAATAATTTATAATGCCTGATCAAAATACTTAGCGGTAACATGTGCAGCTAAAGTGGGTTCCGGGTTTAGATTCTAATTCGCTGTAGGTATTCTTTACAATCACAGCTTTCACAAACCAGATGACTAGATGGCAATTATGACAACGTACATAAGTGCCTCGTATCGTTAGCCAGATAGTCCAGTGGGTGTTTCTTCGGACTATCTCTCATATTAAATGCAAATTTAGAACAGTTTCTCCTAAAAGTCATCACGGAAAGCTATTGAATTGAATGCCATCTTGTTAACGTCCATTGGTGGTGTTTTTGAGATATACATAAGAGAAACACAAAGCTGACGTTTGTACAACACACACAAAGTATGGTTTGGTTTGTCGCTGTACGGTCATCTTGTGCACACTTTAGGTAAACAGACCGGTACCTACAGTTTAATGTGGATTCCGAACCACTAAAAAAACATCCATGCCACCGCCAGTTCGAACTTGGAGCTTATAGTACCGAAGGCCAATAAATAAGTATGAGGATATAATTTGGATTTTAAAAAGTTTCATTACAGATTAAACTTTCTTTTAAGTCTCAAATGAATACTTTTAAACTAATCTTTAATAACTGAATTCGAAATTGCGTAGATTATTTTATTTTAATAATTATTTTTAATTTTTTGAAAGAATTTCTTATTCCATGGTTGTAACTTATTATTCATTTGTTTGTGATATTTATATAAAAAGAAAAAAAAAAATTTATTTTATGTATCAGTTTTATAATTATAATATAATGTAACAGTATAATAATTTTTATTATTATAATTATTATAATAATTATACTTATTATTATAATTATAAGTTTTATAATATAATTTAATTAATAATATTCAATAATTAAGTTTTATAATTAATTATTTAGGTTCAGAAGTATTAGCTCGTGATTATTAAAAATGTTTGAATCATTATTAAAAAAATATATATATTCTTTATGTTTTCCTTTTAAGAAAATTACACGAACTCAGAAGCATTCTATATAAGCCCAATTTCGAATTTATGGAAATTCGTAAAACCTGAACTGCGCTTACATTACAGTACGCTTATTAACCTTGAGATTAAAACTTTTTTTTTTTAGTTAATTTTTCCTCGTTAAGATGTAGCGAGGATTCTCTGATTTGTATTCAGTGTTGTGTCTAGAGAGGTTCTACTTCATTATTTTTTTATACTCAGCTGGAGTTTGCATTTAGATTCGGAAGTGATGGCAATGAATCCTTCAAGTAGGGTTAACTTATTCATTTCTTCATCGCCAATTTGGCTTTTGTTGGCTTAACTTTTGATGAATAAATTACATTAGTAGAAAAATAAAGATGGGATAAAATTTGATTAAGGAAGAAATGATTTGCAAGAAATTAAATTTTTATGGTAATGGGTAATTTTATGAAGTAAATTTATCTTTTGTTTTATGAAAATTAAGTGCTTAATAAACCTTTTTTTTTTTTTAAATTAACATTGGTGAGGAACATTGGCCTTTGAACATTAAATATTTGAAAATATAAATATTTATTTTTTTATTCATACTGCCACGCTATAAAACTCACAAATTGTCATTTAATTTAATTTAAAAACTTATATTTAATAATTTTATTTTTCACGGTTAAATAAATATTGCAACCAACTGTTTTGCCAATATTTTTAAAATTGAAAGGTATTTTTATATTTACTTTAATAGTAATTAATTCATTAAACCCCCATTTTATTATTATATTATTAAAAGGTTGAAGATTTTTGGGAATGAATAGATATGAAAGATATTGAATTATTGTAGTTGAAAAAAAAAAAAACTAAACTGAAAGTTGATGACTAAAGTTTCTTGACCTTCTCATCAATTACATTTTATTATTATTATTTTTTTTAAGTGTCCTTCTATAATTATTGAAGACAGTTTTAGATTCGAGTTTTTAGACAATTGATTTTACACGATATTTATTGTATACAAAGAGTATTATAAATTATTATATTGACTTAAAGTCAGAGTTATGGTATATGTTATGTTATAGTATATCTTATATGCTATATTTTTTTATGTTTTTTTAAAATATAATAAAGTTAACTTTTTTAACAGCAATTAATATATAAAATATATTTAATTTATGTGACCCAATAAAAATAATCCAATCTTGCTTTATTGGGGAATATGTTCTTTTCCTTCTAGATTGGCCTCTTAACTATATGATCACTTACAGGTCATATTCATATCACAATAGTGATATGAATATAACCTGTATACCCATGATTAACTCTAATTGTGTTGCCATTCAAGATGATTGGTTTGGTTCGTCGCTCTACGGTCATCTTGTGAAAACAAGGGCTAAACAGACCAGGACTTGAAGTTTAAAGTGGATTCCGAAACACTCACAAACATTCATACCATCGCCAGGATTTGAACCCGAAACCTGTCATGCCAAAGGGCAGAGCGCTAGCCAATTGGCCACCAGGTCACTCATTGAAGATCAGGTAATCCAAGTAGACCGAATTAAACATTACCATTAGAATTATGTCTTATGTTATTCTAACGAACTCATATTGTTAAATAACGCAATATTAATCAATCACTTTGGTCAAACAAAATAAGAAGAACGCTATCAATTTAATAATTAAAAAATGTAAATTAATTACAATTTCGAACAAAAACATCATTAAGTTTAAAAACTTTATCAATGCTCCCTGTCTTTCTCTCTTGCTTCTGTTAAAAAATTTCTTTTACATTGAAGCCCTCGTATATCGCGTAATATATCGAAACAGTCCGTTAATTGATAAAAGAAAGGTAACAGGTGTGCTGAAAAGTTCGTAGGCTGGCACATAGATAGCGCTATTAGTATTAAATCCATATGAGTTATAGTATGTGACACAATTAGTATGTGAGTTACAGCATTTTTAGTGAAGCAACTTTTGTTGGTTTGACAAAATGGATAAAAAGGAATTTCGTGTATTAATAAAGCATTGCTTTTTGGCGAAAAAAAAAATACTATTGAAGCCAAGGCTTGGCTTGATAAACATTATTCGGACTTTGCACCCGGAAAATCAACCGTAGAGAAGTGGTTTGCTAAAATTAAACGAGGCGAAATGAGCACCGAGGACGACTCACGCAGTGGACGCCCCAAAGAGGCTGTTACCGACGAAAACATAAAAAAAGTCCACAAAATAATTTCTGATAACCGTAAAGTTAAGTTGATTGAGATAGTTGAAACCCTAAAGATATCAAAGAAACGCGTTGGACATATCGTGAATGAATATCTGGATATGCGAAAGCTCTGTTCAAAGTATGTGCCGCGCGAGCTCACAATCGACCCAAAACAACAACGAATTGATGATTCTAAGCATTGTTTGGAGCTGTTCAATCGTAATAAACCCGAATTTTTGCATCAATATGTGACAATGGATGAAACATGGCTCCATCATTTCACACCGGAGTCTAATCGACTGTCAGCCGAGTGGACTGCACGTGATGAACACTAAAAAGGCTATAACTCACATACTAATTGTGCAACTGATGTCAAATTTATACACGTGTCTTTTGAAGGTTAGGGCTAACTAAAATTATATGGATTTAATACTAGTAGCACCATCTATGTGTCAGCCTATGAACTTTTCAGTCTACCTGTTACTTGTTTCCTAAAGGACTTTCAAAAGGTTATGACTTCGCATATGGCATGCGGAAGACTAAATATGAATTAATAAAGTTGTGTAGGGTTTTATATAAATATTCGAGCATCTGTCTTGCATTTAAACCATTTGCTTTTTCTAAATCAAAATTATAAAACATTTTCAATAAATAGATAATTTTTATTTTTCGTTTTCGATCAGTGACTCTCAAAATGATTTATATTGGCTCCAGGGGACAGATATAACATTTTATTGTAATTTAACATAGTTGATTCGAGGTCAGTGTCAATTAAGGAGTTGATAATCACTTGTTTATCAATTGTATAATTAGTTAATAATAATCAATTGTATATTTAGTTTATAAAAATCTTTTTTTTATATCTGTAAAGAAGATTATATTAATTAAATTTTATCTTTTGTATATTATTTGTCTCTCCTATTAAATATGTAACGTTAAAAAAAAAAAAAAAAAAAAAATGATGACTAGACGGAAACATGATGACTAGACAGAAACATTTCTTTCACGTTAAGTGAATACATTATACTACATTATACATAAAACAAATACTTTAAATTATATATATATATAAATCCTTTTGGACACAAAGAATGATTAATTATCCTTATCCGTGTTTTTGAAAATGACTATTTTGCGTCAAAAATATCCATAATTTTTAAATTAAGTAACAAATAAATAACGAAATCATGTTATGAATTCTAATTTATCATGTATGGATTATAATTATTCACTTATTTATTCAACGGAATTTAAATATATGATGTCAAATGATGGTTAAATTCATTTTCATAAATCTAGTAGTCCTTGTGCAACTCGTTTTTGACTATTATTTTTCACAATCTAGATCAGGGATCTCAAAACATTTTAGCCTAAAGGGCCACAATGACTCCTCCACTAAGTACCAACGGCCAAAAACCGGGGTCAACGAGATTGTTCATTCATCGCTCTGCCTTTTTCTCGCTAGCCCCTCGAAAACCCAACTAGCTCATCATGCCAACATACTGCGGTTATGAATTATGCAAAAGATGTTCTTTTTTTTAATTAATCAGCGACTGAGGTATCTGCCGTGGGGTGTGAACTCAACTCCGTTCGCGATTTCGATTGATACTTAAAGCAAGTGTCAAAAGCATGTCATTGTGGAGATAATAGAGAGTTTTTGCATACCGTATTTTGGACGTCCGTTAGCTTTTTCTATCTAGCGCGCATGCTCATAATAAATTGCGCATGCGTATCTGTAATAATATTTCCTATGAGCATTCGCGCTAGGGAGAAAAAGCTAACGGACGTCCAAAAATACGGTATGCAAAAACTCTCTAATGCCACCTTGCGCTACAATAGTTCAGCGCTATCTTCTAGGACAGGGGTCTACAAACTTTCGAGCCTTAGGGCCATACTGTTTGCTCCAGTAAGTACCAAGGGCCAAATCCGTTTTAATTTTTCTGCCATTATCTATAATGTCTAGACTAGTCGCCGAGTACGCGCTCTGAGCGGGCATACGCTTGCTTACTTGTTGCTGCATACGCTTGGATTTTCAGGATAAAAATCATATGTTTGATTCAGGATATATACATTCCAAACATCGATATACATACATATTATCGATATATTATATATATTATCGATATACATACTCTTTACCTCAACATAACTACCGAGGGTAACAGCGGGATGTTCACTAATTTAATTGTCCACTAATTTCACTTGTCATTAAGCTTTACCTAGCAAGTCAATAAAACCGAGTTATTATCATTCTGTGTTTTTTTATCCAACTTATTACACCAACAATAAGCTATTCGCTGTCGCTGGCCGGATGGATGACACAGGCGGGGCGGATTTGGCCAACGGGCCGTAGTTTGGCGACCCCTGTTCTAGGAAACGGTGGAAATATGCAAAAACATCAATTATGCTTTCATTAATCGAAGTATACAGTGTCATTTTGAAGCCAGAAGCAGAGGTAGAGCATGTTCTGGAAAAGTTCTGCTGTGTGATCGCTTGGCTGGAAGATTCGAATGTTTTCGAATATGTTGTGGACGCCTGGTATAAATAACAGCGACAACAGAGAGATGGGCATTTCTAAATCTTGAATTCTGAGAAACTAGTGCATTATTTTGATTTGAAGTTATGGGGCTTTTGTGTGGATTTGTATAAATATAAAAGAAACGAAAGATAGATAGTGAGAGCAGAACATTTAAAGAGCAATGTGGATATCAATATTTCCTGATTGAATCAAGTAATAAGGCAATGCGTATAATTTGCAATTTTATTCCTCAAAGAATACAATATAATGCTTTATTAGGAGACTAAACATTCTCAAAATTACACGAAATTTACATATAGCCCATTAATAGAAAAATATGAACGCCAGTTTAATATCAGCAACTGTTGTTTAAGAAAGTAAACGCTGAACAATTACCACCAACTCGTGCTAATTTCTGCGCGGCTCGTTCAATATAGAAACATAGGGAAAAATTTACGGATGATGAATGGACTATATGATTGCCGCAGCAGTCGAAATGTGTCCAGAAAATGCTAATTTGTTTAAACATTAATTTGACAACCAACATTGTGGCTCGAAGAGTAGATGGTATTGTAGAAAATATATTAACTCAATTGTCAGCAGTTAGAGTGGTTCTCTTTTGGCATAGATGAGTCAACAATACAACAGTCTTGATGTACATAGTATTCATGCCACGACCATTGGAGAAGATATTTTTAAAGGAGTTGAAAATGCCGTTCAGAAAAACAATCTTCAATGGAAAAATTAAAACCGTGGAAAAAACACACGTGGAAAAAATAAATGGTGTAGTTGGTCTCCGTATCAAAGGCCGTAGAAAATGGCGGTTCAAAACATTGCTTCATTCATTAACAATCTTTGTGTGGTAAAAGCTTGGATATATCAAACGTTTTAAAATCAATCATGCCAATATCAAATCACATAATCTCAGTCGCCATCAATTCCGGGAGTTTATCGAAGAGATATAGAAAGCGCAGTATGCTGGCTTAGCTGCGGAAAAGTTCTAACACAATTTTTGAGTTAAAAATAACAATTGAAATTATTTTTGATTTGAAGGAATCAATCCGCAAACAATTGGCAGTGGAAAGTTACAGCTATATTGATCATCAATTCCGGGAGTTTATCGAAGAGATATAGTAAAGCGCAGTATGCTGGCTTAGCTGCGGAAAAGTTCTAACACAATTTTTTGAGTTAAAAATAACAATTGAAATATTTTGATTTGAAGGAATCAATCCGCAAACAATTAGCAGTGGAAAGTTACAGCTATTGTAATTATAATGTTTAATTTCATTATGTAATTAAATACACGTTACTTATTGTAAGTTTTAAGACAAATCCCATATCATGAATTACAGTTAAAATGTTCAATTTCAATATGTATTTCAGTTATTTTTTGTTTCTTAATTGGTCGTTAGATAAAGACATTTGGTTATTGTTTCGTACGTTTTACTTACATTACCAATTTTACAATGTAATCAAACTAAAATGGGCCGAAATAATGGATTCTCGCGGCAGGTATTAATTTAACTAATTTATCTTGGAAAATCTTATCTCCTCTTATCAATTCTTAACTCATAAGTTTTTATTTTATGCCATTGCATTTTAGATACTACCACTTTAAAAATGTTTTATCATAATGTACAAAAACACAAATTATCGTTTCCTCTCCCCTTTTTTGTTATCGTATAAATGAAGTTCTAGAAACACATATATTGATTTTTTTTTTTTTATTTCACAATTTTGTGGTTCTACTTATCATACTCCTTTTATGTGGTTTCGACGAGATACTTAACAAAACATCATCTTGCTTAATAGAAAAAAAAAAATAACAATATCGAAATAATAAGTATCACAAAAACAAAAACCTTAAAATATAGGGAAAAAATTCGCATGTATTCTATAGCATTCCAATAGTATTTTAGATAATGTAGTGCTAACAACTGATCATGGTCTATCTCTGTAATCAGCTGATAAAAAAACATAATTTGTGTAGGATTTGTTTGTGTGGTAATCAGCAGGCGGCGACACATCACAGTTGCTTGTCTTTGACAAACCCTGTTTACAACGTGGGGGAGTATTCAACTTGAAACTCTGACCCCACGAGAAGGGGACAGATCCCCGTAGATGAGGAAAGAAAAAAAAAAGAACGGCTGGCGGTCAACGAGAGAGGAGCGAGATAGGGCAGACTGCGTCAAGCAGCGAGAGAATATGTTTAGCACTTAATTAATAACAAATGTAAATATCATTATAAAATAGCATGTAATTAAATGGCTTTATTCAAAAAAACATCGCATTACTTTATTGTGTCTGTCAAATCCCCTAGACACCCACTGCAAAAGTCCAGCCATTGTTAGACTGGTAGAGAAGTCTACAAAAACTGTGGACTCGACCGGGATGAATCTATTGGAAGCGGTTGAAGTCTACATTTGTTCTGCTGAAAAAACCCCAACTAGATTTAAATGCCTCTCAAAGCAATCAAGCCTGTCTCAAATCTGAAAAACTAAGTGCAGCAGGTATTTTAAAAATTAGATCTTTTTGTATTTTCTGTTAAGAGGCGTCAGTCATATCTGTACGTCAAACCGCTAAATATAGTAACCTGTGTATATCGTCCAACTGTTATATACTATAGCACGTTTGGGCTGCCGGTACTATCTTTTTTTTTTTATTGTTAAATTTTGTGTCAATATTTACGTTGGTAACAAGTTGCTGTTCGCGAACCGATTTCACGACCTGATGACCAATTGGCTAGCACTTTGGTCTTTGGTATCCCAGGCTTCAGGTTCGAATCCTGACTGTGGCATAAATGCTTGTTAGTGGTTCGGAATCTACATTAAATTGTAGCTTCTGGTTTAATTAGCCGAAAGTGTGCAAAAAATGGCCGTATAGTGACAAGCCAAATCGAAAAGGGCTTCATTTAAATTTATCACGATGTCTCATGGATATTCAATAATACTTTATAAAGAAAATGCACGACAATTCTATAAACTGGAAAATTCTTTTGTTGAATATAAGAAAATGTGGAATATGACAGGAACGTAAAAAAGTTGCTGCATCTAAGGATACTTGTTTCAGTTTCCTACGGTTTACCATAGTTTCAGTGTAGCAAGTTCCTAGAGGTGTATCCTGCGTAACGCTGCAACTGCTATATATTTGCCATTAAAATGGTGAGTGAACTTAATTCAAGTGTCCTTTCATTATAATTTTTTTTTATTACAGTGTAATTGTTTTGTTAAAAAGATATTTAGTACATTCTTATCATTTAAAATATTTTTTTTTAAATTTAATTTTTAATATTAAACATTTTTTTTTCCAATTACTTACTTTAGAATCATTACATTTTATCTTATTTACTTTAGAATCATTACATTTTATCTTATTTACTTTAGAATCATTACATTTTATCTTATTTACTTTAGAATCATTACATTTTATCTTATTTACTTTAGAATCATTACATTTTATCTTGTTTACTTTAGAATCATTACATTTTATCTTATTTACTTTAGAATCATTACATTTATCTTATTTACTTCAGAATCATTACATTTTATCTTATTTACTTTAGAATCATTACATTTTATCTTATTTTTACTTTAGAATCATTACATTTTACCTTATTTCGACATGTTTTGATTGATTTTTTTTTTTTTATCCTGTTCAACTATGAAACTGGACAGATGGCAAAGTCAACAGATATAATATTAAATATATTGAAATAAATTTAAATATAGTATTGTATATAGCTTTGTACATTAATTTCCACATTATTAAACTTTAATAAAGTACTTCATAGACAAATTAATATTATCATTTAAATAAATTCAAAAATGGATTGGCAGAGTACATAAAAAATAAAACGAATTTAAAAAATGAAACAAAATGGTTAAAAGTTCTAATCCCAGACGCAGTAAAATAATTCTACAAAACCATGGACCAGACAGTATAATTCTAATACATACAGTATTACTTCCTTACTTATTCATTAATCATTTTCATTTTTGTTATTTATTCTTCTAAGAAAAGTATTGAATTTAAGAATGTGGAAAATAAATAAGAAATCAAAAAAAGCGTAGAAATATTTTAATAAAAATAATTAAAAATCCCTTAGCATTTTTTTTTTATTTATTCATCCTTAGCATTATTATTATTTTTTATGTTTCAAATTCATTTAAGCTTGCTTAGTGATAAGCTATGCACGGTTTTTGTAGAAATAATAATTTTGTGAATCTGTTATTTATGAAGACATTTTGAAATATGTAAAATTAAAATCTGTATAAAATAAATCCTCCAAACAAAATTTTCGTGTCTGAAATCATTAAAATTTGAGTTAGTATATTTAATTTCCTTAATAGACACAATTCACTTTAAAAAGGAGGTCTCGGTATAATATAGAGCTTTGGGTGTAGGGCCGAGAAACCTACCCCGTAAAAAGAAAGCATACTCTGTCTCGAAATCTGCTAGTAGACAGACAGCCGTTGCGGCAAGGGGCTGTTGAGCCAATGAAGAATAGACACTATTGGTAGTAAACTAAAACTTAAATAATATATATATATATATTAAAAATGGTATCTAAAAAACTGATGACTTTAATGTAATAATAATTCATTAAAATGATTAATATTAAATTCATGCACATATTTATTAGTTTTAAATGTGATATAGATTTATATATTCTGTCAGATTCGAGTAAAGTGCTTCCAAATTGTTCGAATTAATTATCTGTTTAGCTTACATATAGAAAATTAAAAATAACTAAATTCATCAATTGCAATAAAATAGAAATAAAATAAAATATTTACAGTCACAAAAACCATTGATAATTTTCTCAAATTAATTAACTCATTTTAATTTTAAAATATTAATTTATTTTATGGCATTTTCTGTTACAATTTTTGTTTATGTCTTGAATCAGTACTTTTCATTACCGAAAAAAAAAAAATTATTATTTTTTTTTTTTGTTTTGTTTAAATTTAAGTTTTTTTCTAAATATTCTTTTAAAGAATTTTAAAATGGGGAAACTGACCAAAAAATTAAAATGTGTAGATTATTTAATAAAATTAAAAGCAAAAAAAATATCTCGAGCGTTTAATAATATTCTTCAAAAAAAAAAAAAAAATACGCGAAATCTTTTTATTCCCAAATCGTTTTTGGACTATCGATGCCTGCACAGGTTTCGTGACATAAATGTCAACATCACTTTTGACTTCCCCGATTGAGTTTGGCGAGAAAACCACAACCCGCTCTCTGATTGGTCCGAGAGTAACTTTTTGTTGTGGCAACCTCCATCGGATTGCACCCGTGTTTCCAAACATAATAATACTCGGGTAGAAGTCGAGTTTTAACGAAGGAGTGGTGGTGCGCGATAGCTCGTGGGGAGGAGGTATGATACGTTGCTGAAGTTTATGAACTCTTCGAGAGCAACACTCTAACGAAACCTCCTCAGTTTGGTGACGTCACCGTCACTTTATAAACTCTGCTTAAAAAAACAAATACAAGATCAGCGAAACTTTCACGAAAATGTCCCAGCAACAAGATGTCATCGAACAGAAAGGACCTAATCAAGTGGTGCACATACGCAGTGACTCTGAAACCAAGTTGGACGAGCTCTTCAATGCCGTGATCCACCCTAAGGAATATCAGGTGCCTTTAACTGTGCCTATGAGACTGAGGAACTTGCCTCCGTCGTTTTTTCAGCAGCCTGAGAAAGGCTCTAAATCTCCGTCCCATTCGCGTGAATCGAGCTCCGACAACACCAACTACTCCGGTGCTCCTCCGTCCCACCCACAGCAGCTGCCCAGTGGATTACAGATCAACCATCCCAGGGCCCACTCGTCCCCTGCTTCTTTGCAGCAGGCCTATGTGAAACCCACTCCTCATCAGCACCCAAGGCAGAGGAGTTTTGGGGATTTGCTGGATGATAACACACCCTTGCCTCCAGGTTGGGAGATGGCAAAGACTTCAGCTGGCCAAACATATTTTTTGAAGTAAGTCTTTTTCATAATCACAAAAAAGTAAGCTCGTTTTGGTATTGTTTTATAAACTTCTAACAGAATATTCTTTTTAAGCACCTAAAATAAAATTTTTAATTTTTCTTTGACTCGACAACTCAGTGGCAGTCTTTCTCCATTCTTCTGTTTGCATATGATATTCCCAATTAATTTGTTGGAGTACTTTTCATAGTTATAAATTCTGAAGCAGAGATTTCTTCCGTAGACTTCTGTACAGAATGTATTTTTAAATATTTAAAATCTTCGCTGCTTGATTCTTCTGCTGCATGACAGTTCTATATGTGTTAGGGCCTTTCTGAGAATCCTTCTGTATTCCCCTCACTGTTTACATTAAGCCCTACACCTGGCAATTCTAACAGCACTAATGTCGCTATCTCAATGTCTAATTTATGTATTGGTCTTCCTTAAGGGCTTGCTCATGTTCAAGATTTTGTAGGTTAAAAAGAATGTAATCATACATGATAAAAAAAATGACATATTAAATCAATTGTATCAAAATATGGTGTAGTATAACAATTAAGGGTCATAGAGTGCAGTATAACAATTAAGAGGTATTTCAAAATAATGTTTACTGAGTTTGTTGAATTAACAAAATTTGCTGTTTGCTGTGTAATAGAATGCACAGCTTCATCATTTGGTGTCTGAATGATTATTATTGATGAATTAATGTTTAGTTTGTAGATAGTTTTGAAGTTTAATCGCAGAAAGGAAGTGATCTAGTGGTTAGAACTATTAAAGTCTAATTTCAAACCAGTGATAGTGTAAAAATGAAATTTTTCTAGATAAAGACTTAATAATTTTGCAATGCGAAACTATTAGCAATTGCAAATATGATTATTACTGCTGAAATATTGCCTGCTTTAGTTGTAGTAAAAAATGTTACATGTAATTAAGAATTGGAAAAACTAAATAATTGTTTTTCACATCCTTCCACAAAAATTCTATACTCTTTCAAACCCTAAAAAAATTATGTCTAAAAGATAATGCCATGCCAATCTTAACCAATATTAAATGTTTCTCTACAACATACTGAATTTAATGGGGAAATGTTATAAATAAGAAATTCTTGTAAAATTCAAACATTTTTTTTTTTTTAATATTATATTTATTTCGTAATAAAATAAACATAATTTAATTATTTTTAATATTATTTATACATAGTAAAACACTTATTCAGAATAGGATTCTTAAATTGAAGGAGGTGATCCTTGGTTAAAACGTTCAATTTTAAAATATTTTTTCACAGTTTCTTACACAGTTTTTTTTTTTTTATGGCTTGGATTTTTTCAAGCAAAACTATATTGTTGTGTAGAACTACGTCAATAATAAATGTATAATTATGTATCTAGTTACTTATAATGTTTTCTTATCATTTACAGTCTTACTTGATGGGTAATTTAGATACTTAAACAATTTTTTTTTTTTTTTTCTGAAATATGAAAGTATGTACTGGTTCACTCATGTACTTGCAGAGTTATTGAAAAGCTACTTTGAATGACTAATATTACTTTTTTTTTTATAGGAAAAAAAAAAAAAAATCTTGGAGAACTTTTTAAAGAATATTAGTTTGCCTTTAAATTATGGAAGGGGGAACCAGGGAAAATCATACAAGTTATCTAGTTGTATTGAAACAATTTATTTTTATTTGTGACTCCTTTTAGATACTAATTAAATTTTTATAATATTGTAGTAGTTATAAATTATTTGGAATAAAATTCCTGGATTAAAGTGGTTTAATATGAATCAATTTTTAGAATAATTAAAAACTTTTTGTTTAAAACTGTGAGATGTTTAAAAATTATAATATTAATCATTCAAAGAAATTAAATATTCTTTTTGATTCATTATATTAACAGTTATTTTTGTTTATATTAAATATGAACACATTTTAAAAAATTAATTCATAGAAAATGTGATAAAATTAAAATTAATTTTTTTTTGGTTTTATACAGTTAGTCGATTGAAGAAATAATTGATTTTTTTAAAATGAAATTACATGTTTACATAATGTACATAATTTATTTGCATAACACATTTTTTACATAATATATATTTATAAGATATAAATTATGTAACTCTTTTTTAAAAATTAATATTATTGGAATATATATATTCTAATAATTATGTATTTAGATTTTTAAATTTTTTTTTTTAAACAAATAAGTTTTAAAAATTCTTTACAGTGTCAAAGGAAGAACAAAACCATAAAATAGTTGTTAAATTCAATTTATTAAATTAAAGTAAGCTATAAAAAACATTATAATTTGAAAATTATAATTTACTCTGAAATTATAAAATTAAAATAAATTTGTTAATATATGAGAGAGAAATATTTTGAAGGATTTAAAAATTCATTTCTTTTTATTATACCATAATTCTTTATAATTTTTTTCCTATTTTCAAACAAGCAAAACTTGTTTAAGATACCAGGTTTTTAAAATTTGTTGACTTTGGCAATTTTTTAAATCATTTTATGGCATTTTTAAATTAGTTGCTTGATGATTGATAAATTTTATACAATCATCATATTTTATTTCTCAAATTAATAAATGATTTTTTGATTAAAAGTTTAAAAATTGTTGCAGTTTTAACTAGGTAAAAAAAACTATTAATTCGCAAAATGAATGTTAAAATTTTAATTGGTTTCTTCTTTTTTTGTATAAAATAAAATATGTTCCCGGTATGAGTGGGTATATTGCATTAACATTAAAAATCTCTGTTCTAATGAAAAAAAAAATGCTTATATTATTTATGATTTGATAAATTGCTTAAAACATATATGAAAGCTTTGCTGCATTTAATTTAATAAATTTGGTTTCATATTATGTTTTTTGCAGTAAATTTGCTTGTAGAATTGTTATAAATTTGCTTGTAGAATTGTTATAAATTTGCTTGTAGAATTATAATTAATTAGCTTATAGAATTATAATTAATTAGCTTGTAAATTATAATTAATAGCTTGTAGAATTATATCACACTCCACACAATTTGATCGATTGACATAAGGCTTATAATACGAAGAATTTGGATGCTGGTTTACTAACGCTTAAGGCTTTTGTCTTTATAAAATGCAATGAATTACTATAAACATGACTATCTTAGTGACCAACTGACTTGCAGATTCCTTTATTAATATTTAATTCAATATATAATTACAGTAATAAGAAAATTATAAATAAAATTATTTATTTTTTGATTTTATTGAAATATCTAAATACGTCGGAAATTATAATTTGCGAAATAAAGATAAAATTTTAATAAAAATGTAATTTTTGCTGTTTTAAAATAGTTTACTCTTAAGGAAATTTTTCCTAACAAATTATTCTAATTTATTATATGGGAGCCATTGAATTTAATTCTTACAATATAAAATTTAAATGTTGAATTGGATATTCAAATTTTAATGCTGGCATTGATGGCATGATATTTTTGTGTCATATAATATTCTACAAGAATTGATTTTCAATTCAGTTTCAAATCTAAATATCAATAATGAGGTGCACATGATAGTTCTGGAATTCATTTTAATTGTTAAATTAATTAATTTGTTCAATATGTAAATATGCTGAATATAATGGTGAATGAGATTTATTTTTATATAATTTATAAGTTTTGATTCAAATTTTTGTGGTATTTTTATAAATTAATTAGCTTATTTTAATTTTAATTTATTATTTCAATGCTAAACTAAGATGATTATGCATGAATACATGTTTCTTTTGACATGGAAAGTTTTTTTTTTTTTTTTTTTCAGTTGTGTTTTAATAGTATTTAATACCTATTTTAATATTTATAGAATTTTTAAAAAATTCTATAGCATTTCATTATTAAAATTGTTCTGTCGTATGGACATTTGGGATTTTTATAGGAGAGGTAGAGCCAGAAAAAAGGAAAAAAAAAAAAGTTTTAATTAAAAAATAAATAAGATAACATAAAAGTACTTTGCTTTTTTTTTTTGTGTTTATTGATTGTTTAAAATAATTCTGAGAACTAAAATGTTTATTTTCATTTTGCATATAATTCATAAAAAAAATATTGATTGGTTTTATTAAATATAATTATAATATAATAATTTTTTTTTTTTTTTTTTAAATGTAAATTCACAAAGCTTTTTCTGTTTGAAATAATTTGAGCATTTGTCAAAATATGTCTGTTTTTATAAAATAATAATATTTTTAATAAATCATTGGGATAGCTCTTATGAATGTTTTTATTATTATTTGGCAAATAATAATTATGTTATTTATGGAAAACAGAAATTTCTTACTTGAAAAATAGAATTGTAATACCTACTTTAAGCAATAATAAATCAAATAATTATCATTTGCTTGTTGTTTATAAAAAAAAAATTTGAAAAAAAAAAAAATAACTATGATAATCAACTTTTTAATTATTTATCATATTTTTAATTTTAAATTTCTATTTATATAGTACTTTTGATAAAATAATGCATGTTTTGTATATGCATTTTACTTCAACTTCATAATGCATTATATGGCTTTCGTTTTCTCAAAACAACTGAACCGTATAAAAGTTGGCAGTTCCGATATGGCTGGATTTTGTACACATCTATTTTGTTCAGTACACACAAGTGTTCTATGTGCAAACAGTATTCCTCTTTTATTTTGTATATTTGCTCATCCCGACCTTACTCTCAATAAATCAGATGTTCGTCCTTGATTCGTCCCTGTATGATGTCATTTCTTGCTGAATACACTATGACGTTAGTCACGTAGAATGATAAACACTTAAATTATTTTTCGATAGGAGTTTTAAAAAGATTGCACATTTAAAAGCGATTCAGGTCTGCCACCAGCTATGAACTCAGCATTTTATAACAATAATAATTTCTATATTAACTCGTTAAATATATATATTATATATATACACACACAAGTACTATATTTTTAAATTTGAAAATGATAAATTTACTAGTATATTCGATTCGTATTCATTATATCAAAACAGTTAGAATTAAACAGGAATTCTTCGTCAGATTCATAGAATATTTATAATTGCGAAATTTATATTTACGAATATTTATAATTACAAATATTAATAGAGCTAATTTTAAATCGATAGTTTATATAATTGATATTAATTATGGAATACTTAGAGGAAGTTTTCAGTGCATGCGATATGGTTGATTATACAAAAAATTACAATATGGTTAAAATTAGTTAATTTAGTGCTTTTTTTCGATTTAATTTTCGTAATTGCGTCTTAACTATTATATAAAAGAACAAGAAATCAATTAATTATTTTAAGAAGAAAAATAATACAGAAATGAATGAAGTTTCTATAACTTAAAATGTATTTTTAAATTTGAGTAAAAACTTTGTTCTCAGTAAATTAAAGAATATATCATGAAAAAAAGGATTATTTTCTAATTTGATTATTTCTATTTCTATGTACTTAATAAATGGATTTTGTAAAAAAAAAAAAAAAAAGGAAAAAAAAAAAGGAAAAAAAAAAAAAAAAAAAAAAAAAGGAAAGGAAAGAAAAGTAAAAAAAAAAAAAAATACTCTTTAACAACGTTTTGCTAACATTTAAGTAATTTTATACCAATTGTAATCGATCATGATATATTTAAGAGTTGTTATTATTGCTGTGATTTTTACTTTATTGTTACAATCGTAGTGGCGTTTTAAACACTTTGCAATATTGTTTAATTTGATAAGATTGATCATTTTAATGGATGAATAAATGTTTTAAAATTGTTGATTTTTTTCGTGATTAAATTCTTATGTATAGTTATATAAGGCTAAAGAATAACATTTTACATTAAAAACTTGTTATGTACGACATGGACCTCGTACGAGAATGTTTACGTATAGAGATATAATGGTTTAGATTTGTCATGGTCTTTGGACATTAACTTTTAGATAAGTATACTTGAAATTTTATCATACGAAAAATTATTTTGAAATAAAATTTAAAAAATAATTACGTTATTTGAACGGAAGTGTTTGTTTTTTATTAATCGTATTATGCATTTCCGTAATAATTGATTTTTCAAAAATAAATACTTTTACCATCTGTTTTGTAGGTTGTATGCTTTTTTCCTTTTAATTGTTTAAGCCAAATAATTTTTAATATTTTTTAATAAAGAAATGATAGCAGTCTATTATTATTATCATAATTCCGAACATTTAATATTTTACCTGTAAGAGAAAATTCATACTATTTAAATATATTTCGATGTGGTGTTTTTAAAATGTGTCACAAAAATTACAATGGGAAGCAATTATTAAATATTTTTAATTATTACTATATATATTATTTAAATATTTTTAATTTAATAGTGCTTTTCTCAGTATAATATTCCTTTTTATCTAGTTGAATACAACTAAAGTTGTATATCATGTTATTCTCTCAAAAAGAATTTGTTCTTTTTAAATGGTTTTTGTGTAACGATTTACAATTCGATGAGCAAGTGTTCTTTCTATTTCATTTCAAGTTAGTGCACTCTTGTCTTAAAAAAAAAAAAAAAAAAACAGTGTTTTTAAGATTACGATAAATATACAGTTTCTACATTGATTATTTTCCGTATAATTCTTTTTGTATATTATTATATTCATAAAAAAGATATATATTATTATTATATCTACAAGAAAATTTTTAGTTTAATGTTATGATAAATTACTATTTGATAAAACTTTCACGAACTGTTATTTGAAGACCAATTTTCTGTGAGATGTTTATGAAAATATCATAGTGTGGAAAAGAAATCATTAAGTAAATAAAAAAATAATTAAAAACAAAACAAAAAGAAACAATGGAGATTATGCAGAAAAAGTTATTTATTTATTTTTTGGTTTATAAAGAAAAAGAATATAGTTGTTAAATGTTTTAGAAATCTAATTGATAATAAGATTACCAATATCTTTGTAAGACGTACTTTATCTATCGAGTCGAATAATCATTTCTTAAGAAATGCAAAACAACGATGTCTTTTTTTCCTCCAAGAAAGTTTGCAATAATGATATATCAAACTTGTTTTAGAAAAATAATACTGAATCTTATATTTTAAGATTATCTTCTAAGAGGCAAATTTAAAACCCGTATTTGTTTTAATTAAAAAGAAAAAAATCACATTTTAACATTGATGTGTTGAGCACAATGCTAAGGATTGCTCAACTTAGAAGTGGGTCCAAGGAATTTTAGTTTTAAAAATTATGCAAATATTTAATCATTCCTTTTGTCTATTGTCCTGGTGTTAAAAACGACTGTGAAACGAATCTTCACTATTGGCATGTGCTGAGAGCAACTTGATGGCCAAAGGAATTGCAGCTTTAAAAGTATATTATCATTGCATTGTGTAGTGCCTTGTTGTGTTGTCAAACAATTTTGCAACTACCATCAACAATTTTGGGCATTCGTTGGGGTTTAGCGTTAGTGACCAGTGGTCTTATTGTGAAACGGATCTCCACTACTGGCATGCGCTTAGAGCAAATCTTGGTGGCCATAGAAATTATAGCTTTAAAATAATCTTCATTGGGGTTCAAATTTAGTTGCCAGTATAAAAAAGAGGCTTCTGTATTTTGAATAGATATAGACAATTTTTGGTTTTAGAGATTGTTCACATTTAGTTTAATGTAATTAATCATATATCTAACAGTTTGTTTATAAATTAATTATATAATTAACTCTGCATGTGTTCTTTTCAACAATAGTGTTCCCATGGTAATAAACACTGATATGTAGTGTTCTCTTTATAGGCATATAAATTCATTCAATGAACTATCTTTATTAAACTTTCCTCAATTGTTACATAAATTTAAGTTTTTGAAGATACTAGCCTGCACTGCAGCATTGATAAGTGCAAGATAATAATAGTTTTAATAAATCTTTTAAATGTTTACTGTTTGTGCAAAGAAAGGAAGAAAAATAATCGGAATTGTTTAAAGTTTCGCTGTTTATTTTTTTGTATAGTTAATGACAGGAATTTTAGAAATTGAATAAATTTTACTTCGTTTACACAGTTGTTTATTTCTGAATCTTGGCCATTTTTGACATGAATTCATTCGTCTCTAAAACGACAAATATGTATCAGATCCGACTCAGGTGTGTAAAACGTATTTCTATAACACTAAAATTTTGGTTATAATATTTCAAAACCAAACCAAAATGCAAGATAGTTTGCATTTTATTTCTTAAACTGCATTGTAGGGATTTGGTTTGTAAATTATTTTTTTTTTTAAATCCTTTGTTGACAAATAATGTTGAATTTAACAAACATATATGATATATAGAAAAAGTGCTTTTAATTGCTGGTAATTTCAAGATTTCTAGAAAATCCAGGAAAATTTATTTTGTATTTTAAATGTAGTCTTGCAGAAAGAAAAAAAATGCATCATGGTAAATTTTTGATATGCTTTTTTTTCTCCAAAGTTACACTGGAAATCTTCGATTTGAAAATGCTAATGCAATTTTTAATTACCTCTAATAGGCATTTTTATACATCAAGAATTCTTTACGACTGTTTCCCCTGCATTTTATGTAGTAATTCGGATTGTCAGCAATATTCCATACACTCGCAGGATTTAAAATAATTTAAAACTGATCAATTCGAAATTTCCTTTTTTTAGAAAATAAATTGTAAAGAACTTCATTTCTCTAAACATCGTCTTTTTGTAGTTTAAACGTTGCTTTAATTTCAAAATATTTAAGAATTCGCAATGATCTTGCTTTGTACAAACTATTACATTAACTTAATTAAGCATTAAATTAAAACATTATTCGATTTTTATAGTAAAAACAGATTTTGAATGAATTACATAAAAATCATGTGTGATTTGTAACGTTTATGTGGAATGCTCTTATATTTTGAAAATAAAATCTGGAATAAAAGTTAGTTAGGGTGAGAAAGCAACAACAATATAAAGAACGGTAAAAATTTATCCTTATTTCTGTTCTATTAATAAAATAATATATTTTTAATGTGGGCATGTATAAAAGGGGACTTTAAAACTCTTTAGAAAACTAAATCTTTTTCAATTTGATAGGTTCCATAAAGAAAACCCTTTCATCCTAAAATTACTTTAGTTGTATAGTGTACATATATATATACACTCAATTATGTTTTTACACGAACTTTTTACACGATTTAAACACAAATTAGAAAAAAATTTAATTTTCTTTTTACACGACTTATTTTGATTTAACACGATCGACCCAAATTCTAAGAAGAAAATTTTGCTTTTCTTTTACTTTTATAATTGCGAAATTGAAGACAGGAATGTATGCGATTTCCATTTGAGGGAACTCCCCGAATTTTATAACCTCAATTTGGAATTTGTCTGCTTTTTTTATTTTAAGTTTGGTGTTCAAAAAGTGAAAAGTACCTCTTTGATGTTTATAAGACTTTGTTTTATTAATTATAACTGAAATATTTTTCGATAGCCCATGCATAATGTCAGATAATTCATCTACTATATCAAAAAGCTAAAATGAAAGCGATCTCTTTGATATTAAAATTCACATTTTAGACAAGGTGCAACGTTTGTAAGAAAGAATTTGTGCAGGGGTCTCGAATTTAAAGTTCTTTTGATTATAAACAATGCAATCAACCATCTGGTCTTAGAACATTTAAACGTGCAATTTTGTTTTCTGCCGCCTAATACTAACAACCATTAGATCAAGGTATAATTGCGACATTTAAAACATACTTCGTAAAGCGAACATTTCAATCCATTTTGGACGAATTGAACGATGAAATATTAAGTCATTGATGTGTGGGAAGAAATTTTCAATTATGGATTGTGTCAATCAAAGTGACTAGATGAATTATGACCATTAACTTTGAATACATGTTGGACAACTGTTTGGTCAGAATGCATTGAAATCAAAGATTCCGTTCCTTCCTAATATGATCGGATTTTGTGTTCATGAATTAGTGGCATGCTTTTTACATTTTCAAATGTCGATTTACTTTGTATCATCCTTGTGCAATCTTTGAGATAAAATGTTTAAAATCTAATATGAAAATTCATGATTTATTGTATTTTTTTGTTGATTTCTTAGGACTGGAACAATCTTCTATTTTTCCATAGATGCAACATATTTTTTTTTTTTTACATATCTTAAAGAACATATCTATCGTGTAAAAACAGAATTAGGTGTATATGCCATCCTTCCCCTTCTCTACACACCAGGCTAAAGCGTAACGCTTTCTCATTGTCATTTTGGGCAACAGGTTAGAGTGATGGTATTGAATGGTTTTAGTGAACTCTGGATTTCTCACTCGAGGGTTATATGGCAATTTACATGTATGCTATATCAATTACGAATCTACTGAATCTGTATTTTGCATTAGTGGGGCATTTTCCATGCTGTTGAACCTACCTATAGCGATATTTTTAAGTGTTATAGATGAGTATCGTGGCAATAGTGAATTTGTCGAATATATTCGACATTTAACTTATAATTCCTTTTTAAGCTTAGTATTTTGTCTGAGGTTAAAATATGTATTTATGCTATAAATTATGCGTATTTGCTTGTATCTATACCAAGTCCTTCAGACGTTCTTGTAGATTGCTGCATATTGATCTCAGACATTTTAGATTGCACTGCCAATAATTTATTTCACACATATGGAATAACTGTCTATTCGTACTAATTAACTGATGCTTTATAATTTTGTAACTGAAAATTTGCTTTGAATTTAAAGTTGATCTTCCGAATTTCGCTGCTAGGTTTGATGCTACTGGTTGGATTTGATCGGGTGTAGTCGCTTTATAATACCATTATTTCACTTGCACTCTCCATTTAAAAGTTATTGCAGGACAAAGGGATTTTCCTGTGCACCCTGTTACATTCTTATTTATAGTTTTGAGAGTGAAATCAGCGTCAGCATTATACATCCTGAAAGGATGTTGCCACCCTTTTTATAACTTAAGGGCAGTGTTTCTATATAAGAGATAATTTAAGAATTATTGTACTTCCCTTTATTCTTCAACCTTCTGTATACGGCTGAAGATGGGAGAAATTGCGGACATTTGTCATTATTTGAACAAATAAAGGCGTATCAAAACAAAATTTTACCTTTCTGAAATGTTGGGAAGTTCCCGATTTTTTTCGTAGTACATTATCAACCTTTGCAAATGACTGTTGAGGTGGATGGGGTAATGGTGTAATACTACCTGGCAAATTACTGGAACCGCATTCTTCCATGTTTTTTTAATGAAGTTTTTGCGCAAAAAATATAATTTAAGAGAGACATTTAGGAATTTTGGCTATTTTTTTCAATAGCCGCATATATATCAATGCATATAATTTGCTCAAAATTTTTTTCGTAACACTCTATCTGATAATCTACTTGAAGGCAACTCATCTAAAACCTGGTTTAACTTTTTATTCTAAACATCTCTGATCAGCCCAGGTTTAAAGCTGTTGCCCTTTTCAGAGTCCTGACGCCATGATTGTATGGCTAATCATATTTTTCGAATGGAAATCTATGCAAATATATAGCCCAAAATGCATGCTCTGCAGTCTTGGAGAGACATGGATTCATCTCACCTTCCTGTCTGCCCTGCACTTGTTTCCTCTACTGTGTAGGGTCGTTACTGGGAGGCTAGGGCCCTTATCGGCTAAACATGTCACTATGTGATTTCCTTCGATTCTCATTGTTGTTTTCATGTTCCTTGTGTTCTTTTTTTTTTATTTTATTGTAGCCTGCCATTAGAAACAAACAAACAAAAAAAAATTGCTCAAAATATATATGATTAGCAAATCATAATATTTCATATTATGAATGTTTATTAAATATTTCATGTATTTATTTTTTGTTTGAACGAAATATATTGGTTGGATACAAGTACCTGAATACCATTATCCAATAATTATCTGGATTTGCTAAAATGTAACACATTTTTGAGGCAATATTTTAAAGTAAAATGTGTGTATTTTAAGTTGAACAAATAAAGACGTATAAAATGCAAAAATAAGGTGTGTTTTTTCTGAATTTATATTTAATTATTTTAAGTAGTTATTTATTTATTTATTTATTTTTTTTTTGTCATTTCATTGATATTCAAAGTTGAACCATCGTTAAATTATCTATTAAATATAGTACAGGTTTATGTGTAGGTTTATCTAAAATACTTTATTTATATTTTTAATTTTGTTATTTTATCAAGAAATGTCCTTTTTTTTTTTTTTCCAATATAACTTTAAATGAGTTTATTAATTTTTTTTTAATTTTTGATTATTTGCTTCTGAAATATCGAATGACAAAATTTATTTTTAATAATTTGTTAATAATTTAATTATTGTTTTTTTTGTTCATCATCATCAATATTTAAATGAAGAGTCTGTACAAAAATGTTTATTGTATATTTGTATGCTATTAAGCGATTATGTTCACTAAAATGATTCACATTATAGTCTTATTGAAGAGAAATTTATGAAATTATTTTATACGTATTTTAAAACTATTTTAATTATTATTTATCCACCTCATATATGCGTGTAAGATTTCTTTTTATTTTCGTCATGTGCTTCTAGATAAGAAAGGAATGTCATTCTAGTTTAGAGAAGTTCTAGTTACATATAATTCAAAATATACGTCAGTAAGATGTCTAAGTGCTTAAAATTACTTGGAGATGATTTATCAATCAGCAATCAAATTTTTTTTTTTAAATCGAATTATCTGATCGGGTTTCAAGTATGTGTTAAAAAACGGCACGTTTTATGCGTGTTTCAATCGTTAACACTCGCTAAGTTTAGGTTGAGGAATGCATGATATCCTTAGGTTTTGGTATGTTTCGAATCTTTAATAAATGTAACCATCAATTTGCGATTAGTTTGCCCAGAAGGCATTTTTAAAATGCTTATTAGTGGAAAAATTATAAAATCATTCGAAACATCTGTTTAGATTTAAATGTGGGCTTCTCTCGAGTATTGGTTCTCTTTCTTCTGTTGGCATCGGCAATTATAATTTTGTTTTTAAATCAAAAGTCAATCCATCAATATTTTTTTGCGACTTATTACAAGTTTATGTGACATATTTTCGGGAATTCATTCGTCTTCCTGAGGTTATATATCTATATATTACAACTTATTGAGTTTTGCCGCATGGGTAATGATGCCTGTTATAAAGTTAGCCTTTTATTATTATTATTATTTTTTTTTTGACGAATGATGTCCTGTTCCTGAATAACAAGATTAATATTTAATTGCTAAACAACTGGGATTTGTACTGATAAAAGAGAATGGAATCAATAAAATAAAATAAATTTTTTTTTAAACGTCGAATGTTCAACTAAAATGATTTGAGAAAAAGAACTCTCCCCAACCTCCACGTTAATGTAATTCGATTTGTTGAATTCTCTACCACGTTGTTTTTTAAATAACAATGTTTTTTGTTTTTTAAAGTTCAAAATTGTATTATAGTAAATACAATACGGATACAAGATGTGAAATAAGCATTACATGTTTTAAGATATTGAAGTTTTTTTTTTTTTTCCATTTGTAATAAAAAAGCAATGTACTCAGTTATTGTTGCAGAACCAGGTTTGAGATGGACAGAATTCTTGATATTTAGTGCCTTATTAGAATTATCATGATTAATTTTAACAAATTTTGATTAATTTTTTTGTACCAAGAAAAATGCTTTATTTAAACTATGTCCTATAATAGACGCTCGTTAACTATTTTTGTGTCGCCAGCAAGATGGGGGCTTCTGAATATTATTTTTAATTGTGTAAAAAAATTGTAAAGTAAATCAGTTATATTAAAATACGAATAAAAGAAAAGCATACAGTAATATCTGGCCATTAACTAGAAGACATTTATAAGTAACGCAATAACTTATTGATTAAAGTTAGAATACGCCACTTCTTCACTTGATTTAAAAGTCTGTTGTTGAAGATTTATCTTGTAATTTGCTAGCTGTGTTGTACGATATAATCTTTATATAAAACTGCGATTTAGTGACATTCTGTTTCAGTTAATCTGCCGTAGTTGGAAAGTATTGGAGACATGGAGCTACAATTGTCTAGTATGAAACTATCTGTCATTCCTATTGGTGATCACAGATACAATTAATTAATTAATGATGCAGCAATTACGCAATAATTTGCTACATGCATTCGTAGAAGAAAATTATGCTAAAGTTAAAGTTACAAAATGCTAAATTTAATTAGAGATGCAGTGAAAATCAAGACAATGAATAGATTCTTTCACATTTGAACTTAAAATCGTTCCACAACTATGAACTTCTCTTTTCTTCTGGAAATTAGGTAAAGATTTTCTACCTGAAGAAGAACTAGACATTTAGACACCTAACAAAATGCATAACTACTTTATATAACCTGTAGATACAACTACTTCATTATGGAACGATCTTCCCAACTAATATTTTTTAACACGCCCTTTCTCACGTTGTCTTCCGCAGTGATATTCGCATTAGCAGTTGTCAATAGAACTAATCCGTGTTAAACGTGCTAGTTAAATGATTAGTGCTTTTTGATTGCTGTGACGAATGCATGTTAATTTATGCATGCACTTATAAGCGAAGGTAATTCTGAATGTAATTGGAGGTTAATGAAAATAAGACAAATTAAAAGGATTGGTATGCAAGCTTAACATGAGACTATTTTCTCATATTAAGCTTGCATTATATCATTAGTTAAAAAAAACTATTGCTTTATACCATACCTTTTGGGGATTCAGCACTAATATTGCACCATGATATTGCCCGATGTCCTTTCCAACGAATAATTAATACTTCCTTTTACCATTGTCTTATGTGGTGGGAATAGTTGAAGCGATTGTCAATAAAGCTAATACAATGTGCTAGTTAAATGATTAGTGATTTTGATTACTGTGACGAATACAAGCTAATTTATGAATGCACTTATAAGCGAAGGTAATTCTGAATTTAATTGGAGGTTAATGAAAATAAGACAAGGAATATCTTTTCTCATATTTAGCTTGCATCATATCATTAGTTAAAAACTATTGCTTTATACCATGCCTTTTGGGGATTCAGCACTAATATTGCACCATGATATTGTCCGATGTCCTTTTCAATGAATAATTAATAAGCCCTTTCTACCAGTCTTCTGTGGTGGGAATAGTTGAAGCTGTTGTTAATAAAGCCAATATGCGTTAAATGTGCTTAATTGTTAAATGATTAGTGCTTTTAACTGCTGTGACGAATACATGTTAATTTATGCATGCACTTATAAGCGAAGATAATTCTAAAATTTAATTGGAGATGACTGAAAACAAAGAATAAATTTTTTCCCCACTCATATAAAAACTTGCATCATATCATTAGTTGATAAACATTGCTTTATACCATGTCTTTTGGGATTCAGCATTGATTTTGCACCATGATGTTGTCCGATGTCCTTTCCAACGAATAATTAATACACCCTTTTTACCATTGTCTTCTGTGTTGGGAATAGTTGAAGCTTTTGTCAATAAAGCTAGTATGTGTTAATTGTGCTAGTTAAATGATTGTGCTTTTGATTGCTACCTGCATGTAACACAGAAGGTAATTCTAAATTTAATTAGAGATCACTGAAAATAAGACAATGTATAAATTTTTTCTCGTGCAAAACTCTCTGTCCCCATGAAAGCTTGCATCCTTAATTAAAATTACTATCTAATATACCATGTCTTTCAGGGATTAGGCAAACATTTTTACACCTGTAAGTATAATCATGGTATTGCGCGATGTCGCCAACGAAAATATAGAACATCCTTTCTGTCGTTGTCTTTAAGTAGTGGCGGCATTAGAAGTTGGTGTTAGTTACTTTTAATCGCATGTTAAAGGTGCTAGTTAAATTATTGTACTTCTTGCTGCAGCGACAGTTGAATAATCTAAACGATTCAAGAAAGAGCCTTGTTCCGAATTGTACATATGAGTGCCCTTTGGGGTTGGCCCTGCGCCCTTTTTACTTTTGCTAAGGGCCTTTTTTTTTTTTTTTTTTTTTTTTTCCTTTTCTTCCCCCCACCATCTCGATGAGTGAGCACAACGGCGCCACTACTTTTTAGTGCTATTTTTAAAGGGGACAGTTTTTACCCCGTTCTCTCTGTATTCTTGCTTTACGATACTCTTGGTGTATTCGCAGTTTTGATGTATTTTTGTTTTCGCTTCCGCGGATGTGTTATGTTTAGCCCGCCCTTCTCTCGCTTTTTTTTTTTTTCTTCTGCAGTTCACGGTAATGACGAGATGGGTTGTTTTCTTGCTGCTGTTGAGAAGTTTCATTAATCTTTGTTTCGGAGTTCTGTTGTTTCGTGGCGTTCTTTTTTAATGATAAATAAATTATTTCGGTGATTCAAACGATTAATAACGATGGATTCATGAAATTTAGCCAAACCTATGTTGATAAACGTCATAATTTTTTTTTGGTAAAAATTCGAATGAATTTTCTTTTTTTTTTTAACTCGCTATTTCTCCCTAATGCTATATCTGAGGAAAATCTTCCACAATTCAGACAAAAGAAAAAAATTCAAATTTTTAAAAATTTTTTTATTTTTATTTCTAAAGGCAGGTTACAATAAGAAATAAAATAAAAGAACACAAAGAATATAAAAACAACAACAACGAAAAACGAATAAAATTACAAAATAACATGTTTAGTCCAATTTTTAAATATATAGTATATTAAAAAAAAAGTTATGAACTATATCATGATAAAAGAATTCAATTAAAATGTAAATAAAACCAAAAAGTTTATAATTTATATAATCGATATATAAATACATAATCATACTATTTTAGACTGTCGATTAATATACAGGTAAAAAAAAAAAAATCAGCATTTAAAGACAATTTAGTGTCTAAATCAGAAATAAGCAGAGTTGAGAGACTCATGCGCAGCAAAAATAAATAAAAATAAATCTTCGAAAAATGTCTGATACATATCTATTTCAATGTTTATATAGATCATAAAAATAAGTAATTTAATATAATAAAAATATTTTTATTTTAAATTACTCATTTAATTATTACATTAATAATAATAAATTACTATAAATGGATATAATGACCCTTAATCCAGGCTAATACATTATTAACAAAGGATCTAATCGTCTAGTTTGCAATAAATAATAATAATAATAATGAATAGAAACAAATAATAAACATAATATTTTATTAAGATTTAAATGTTTACCTTTTTTTTTTATTAAACCTGGATAATATTGATTGTTTTCTAATTTTTCGACAAAATTTAAAAATCTTTCTAAGAATTCCCATTTTTATTTTTTTTAAATTAAATAGATTTATGATGCCGCGAGCTGCAGTCTGTACATCCTTAATCTAGATAACAAAGTTTTTTTAAAAAGTTAAAAATCCTGTATTTTAATGTTATTATGCATATTTTTAACTATTAATTGTTAATCGTTAAAAAAAAAAAAAAAATTTGTATTTGAATATATATATATATTTAAATACCAAAAATTTTAGCTCATATATATATATATATACTATTATTACTTTAAATCTATCATCTAATTAGCAGAAGTAACATGGTTTATATAGTCCTGAAATATAATAGTCCTTTGATAAAGCTATTTTCAGGATATTATAATTAATTTTTTTATGACTTGTTTTGCTGATTTCCTGTACGATTTATTTCTTACCCTGTTATTATGTATTTTGTAGGTTTGTATTTCTTTTTTATCTGTATCTGCGGTTTTTACTGTTCATCCTTTTGATGTTTGTACATGCCTAATGGTTTTCAGTTTTATCGCTGCAAGTTATGGATATATCGGATGTTGAATAAATTCATATTCAAATTTCTTTTTCTTATCAGTTTTTTATCGGATTAAGTATGAAGCACATAAAAATTTATGTATTTGTTATGCTTTTTGTTATACAAATTGATTGTATTTGCGAAAATCCAATAACCATTTCCTTTTTATCTTATTATTATTATTTTAAAGATTTTGTCATATATAATTAGTAATTATTTACAAATTTATACAAAACAGTTACTTACTTAGTTAAGATCTTTTAAATTATATGAAAAAAATAAATGTTAATTTTAGGTTTTGCTGAAGCAGCAATTATATATACAAGACGTAATCTAACATTTGATGGACACGACACCTATTTAGCAATCAATTTATAATCAAATCCATGTTTGTATATTTACATAAAATAAAGAATTTTTCATATTTCATTCATTCAATGAAATAATATCTTTTTTATTCTATAAAAACTAATTTTCTTTCTTTAATTTATTTATTACTCTGCATAAGATTTTTATGTTTAAATTCACCATTTATCTAATTCTTTATTATATTTAAAAATCGATGTCTTAGAAATCGAATATACGATTATCTGGATTTATTATTTTGACTTCAATTTTGTTATGGTGAAAATTTAAAGTAATAATAATAAAAATTTGCTTTGAAAAGCTTCCATTCTTGATTCATTATTTTATAATTATTTAGTAAGTCTGGTTTGTCTCCTTTGGAATTATAGCTTGTGGTAATTTCATCAATATTATTTATACCGAGAACATATATTAAGTGAATCTAAATATATAAATGTTTAATAAATGTAAGTATTTATTATTTCTTAATTTTACAATTATTTATTTATTATTTCTAATTATACAAAAAAGTAAAATAATAAAAAGTTTATTATTATTATTATAATTTTTAGAGACGAAAAAATCGTTTGCTAATTTATTTCTGGAAGCCATTTTTAAATTGAATATTCTTTTCGTTGGAAAGAAATTTTTCAAAATCTTGTTATTCTTTTTTGTTTATAAAAAGTGGAATATTTAAAGGTAATTTTTATTTAAAAATAGGTATTAAACACAAAAAATTAATATTATAATTGAATTTGATGCTTAATACATATTTGTACGTAAGTGATGATATATTTTTTAAAAATTTAATTACGGATTCACTCTTCCGCAATTCTAAAATATATGCATGCTTTTATGTTATGATGTATGAATTTAATTTTCTTGAAGGTACTGTACTTCATCTGACGATGAATTTTTTTTATTGAAACTTTTTACTATACTTTAAAAGGTTTTTTTAATAATTTTTTTTTTACTGTACACTGTTTGTCAACATTGTTTATTTAATTCGAAAGTTATGTTATTCTATACTATTAGTTATTGTTAAGTACAAATAGATTTTCTAAGCTTGTTAATTTAAATTTTTTAATGAATATCAAATTATATTGATTTTGATTCTTTTCCAATTAGCGTTGAATACACAAGAAATTTTAAAAAAATCTTGTTGAATGAAAAAAAGTTATTATTAATTTTTGCTTTTAATTAATTATTATTTTTTAAAAATAAAATCAAAACAATATTTGGATTTTTAATTTTTTCCACATTTCATGTTATTTAACTTATTTCTAATTTGTTTTGACAATTTAAATACCTAATATCAGCAAAAATATTCTTTTCTTTCCAAAATTCCTCATTAATAGTGTCAGATAGTTTGATAAATCTATTAAAAATAATGTATTGAAAATAAATTAAAAACAAAATTTTATAAAAATGCTTTTAGAATTTTATAATTATTAAAACTTGAAATGATAAGTTTAATACTTAAACTTATTATTCTTCAATAATAATCTTGAAGTTATTGAATTGATACATAAATATGTAATTTTTAATAAATACAACTTTAAAAAGAGAGAGAGATATAAAAAAAAAAAAAAAAAGGAAAGGTTAAACATATCTGTCGTAAATGAAGAGATTTCAGCTGTGTCTATTTATGTTTTCCAACAGTACAAGTACTCTATCAGTTGTGTAACAGAATAAACCCCAAATTGTCTTAGTCTTATGTAGCAGCTATAAAATCCCTGGTGGTGGTCAATTTGATACCTTTTCTTTATTGCTATATTTGGAATAAATAAAAAAAAATATAAAAAATATAATTCAAAAAGTAAATTAGAGAAAATTTAATATAGAAAATAAATTGCAGAAACTATAATGTTAAACAAAATCAAAGTAAAAATGGAGAAGGTACTTGTGAGAAAGTCTATCAGTTTGACAACAAAGCCATAAACATAATAGCATTTGCTATAAATAAATTTTCATGTGCTTTCTAGTAAGTCTGGTCAAAATATATAGTTCCATCATATATATATATATAGGGTAACAATATCAAATATCGTAAAGTTCTTTTGACTGTTTATTATTCTATGTATAAAAATTTAGTGCAAATGAATTTTTCCAGATTTTGAAGCGTATAGGTAATTAAAGATTAACAATTCTAAAGGAAATGCAATATGTTGAATTGAGGGAGGATACTTTGCAATTCAATTATATCCAAATCTGTTTCTCAGTAGCACACGTATTCTTCTATTTACAAAAATAATATTACAATAGTTAAAAATCGCGATGGATTAAAAATAATAATGTAACTTTTATTTTAAATTAGGCTTATTATGGAGGCTTAATTTTTTATGGTAAGAAATAGTATCAAGAAAACTCATTTTAAAAATTAGTTGTGCTGAAGTAGTTATTAGTTGTTAAAAAAAACTAAAGCAGAATGTTAGACTAAGCCTCAATTTTCAGACCTAAAATTAATTTTCAAAACATACGATATGTGGGAAAAAAGAAGGAAGACTGTTTCGTACCTTAATTTGCTTAAAGAACCTGTTAATTATTATTTGTGTTTAAGTAGCTAATAGTGAAAGAAATTTAAGATAGAAAGGTATAGATTTTTTTAAATTCTGTATTGGTGGACATAATTATTTATTTAATAATAAACAATTTATAAATTATGCAAATTTATACTTAAAAACGAATCTTCGTCTTCTGGCATAGAGGGCCAGAAGAGGAAGATTTGCGTTTAATCAAGGCCTTATCTTTTAGTGTTCGTCCATGACTTCTTGTAATTAACTGCTCAATAAACATAAGATATCCATAACTTCCGAGACGGACATCTGAAGACTGTTGGGCATGAGAAGAATTGTTTTCGCCCTCATGGCTGCTTTTAGCTGGTTATTGCTACTGACGTAACCCCACCCACCTACACTTGCTCATGCATCGAATGTATATATCTCCCTTGTTGAGAGCGCCCTTTTTTATTTCTATAATAAGCTCTCGTAAAGTTTGGATGGTCTTTCATAGATTCGTTTGGCAGAAGGCCATGCCGAGCTGATATTTTTTTTATAGTTCTCCTGAACTACTCATTTTAAGCAGCCAGGCTGGGTGATCAATAAAACTAAAAGTACTACCGTTGAGTCGTTTCTTTTGTTTTATTGTCTTCCACCAGGCGAGAACAATCGTTTTTAGTTACTCGTTTGAACACGAGCCACTCTTTCATTATTTACCCAAGTGCAGTACTTGATTGTATTGGACTGATTTATATTTATAACAATGTTGCTTTCTTTCGTCAATTGATTTTAATGTAAACACTTTAAGAGCACATTCGAACTGATACGAATATTAGCTAAGAGTGAGTTGGCCACTTCTCGCGCCAGAGCAGTCCCAAATCTATACGTATTCATGTTCAAAAACTTTTTTAAGTGAAGGCGTTTTTCAAATTAAGTGTATTTTTAAAATGTTGCATTAAAAACAAAGTCTCATCTAAACAGATTTTCATATTGATTTCATTTAGTGTTTCGAAATATGTTTAAGTAGTTACATCTTCATTTCAGAGCAAGTGTTAATTTTAAAAAATGGAGCTAGGAGGAGAGCAAATCACTCAGCCATCAGGCTGAGTGATTTGCGCTCTGGTGCTTGGGGGGCCACAGGTTTCGGGTTCGATTTCCGGCGGTGCCATGGATGTTGTAGTGATTCGAATCCACATTAAACTATAGAATTAATAAAAACTAAAAGTCTTTTTAATATCACTGTGGAACGTTGGTCATAGGGCTGACAACCTTATCCTGTAAAAAGAAAATCGTCTCCTGTCGCGAAATTTGTCAGAAAACAGACTGCCTTGGCCCACCTTGGGGCTGTTGCGCCAGTGAAAAAAGATATTAAGTTTTGTAAATGAGATTCAACGTGTAATTTTTGTAAAAGCTGCAAAATTACGCAATTGTTGCTAATTTCTTTTTTTTTTTTTTTTTATTCAGCTTCTAATTTTTAATTGAAATTTTTATGGCCACAAAATCATGTACGAAAACTTAATCGGCCTTGTTATTAATTAAATTAATCGGACTTTTATGTTTTCGTTAAGTGTGTTTGATTTTATGTTATTTTTGTACATGTGCTTAATATTTAGAAATTATTTTACTGTCGTTATATTCATCAGATCTATTATTATTATTCAGTTTCTTCCAAAAATCAGTGTTTTAGTATCTTATAAAACTAAAATTTTTCTTTATATTCTGTGGCTTCTTAATTCAGTTTTAATTGCTGTATGGGAGAACTTCATTATAGAAGAAATTACAGGAGAAATTCACTTTATCAATTCAAAAATGCTCATTACGTTACAAAATAAGCTATGTCATGCATGTGTAAAATAAATGTAATCTGATCATCTTTGACATTCTTATGATAACTAAATCTTTCTCTTTATTCTATGGCTTCCTAATTCATTTTTTATTGCTGATTAGGGAACTTCATTATCAATTCACTTTATCAATTCAAAATTTTCATTACATTACAAAAAAAAAACTATGTCATGTATGTGTAAAATAAATGTAATAGTACATTTCTGAAGTTTTCTACATTTATTTATTTATTATTATTATTATTATTATTATTAATTTTTTTTGTTATTTTTTATAGGCATTTTCAACACATACATATTTGTTGAATTAATATTTATTTGAATGAGAAAGTAAACGTTCCTAGAAATTTTTTGACAATTTAATAGTAGAGTGATGATGATATTGCTACAAAATAAATTAAAGATGAACAATTTGAATATGGCATAAAATATTTTGTTTTCATCCAGGATTTATGAATTATATATATATTCTAATTTTCTATACTTCTAGAAAATGTTTTTTTTTTTTTTTTTTAAGTAAAATTATTTATTTCTTAACTCATGAAAACTTCATTACATCTTTGCGGTTTAGTAAGTTTTATATCATATTGATAGTTAACTGCATAATTTTTAACTTATAATTACACCATTTAATATTGCAACATTTGGCTAAATATGCAACGAACTGTATTGTTTATAGGATTAACATGGGATAAATAATCTTGCATAATTCGATTGTATTATATATCAAACAAACAAAAAACAGGATCAGATTTCGAATGTTGGGGAAAAAGAAACTGTTTCCCTTTATCATCAAGAGAAATTAGTTTATTAAAAAATCAATCACAAATATTGATAATATTTCCATCATTACTGCTGGTAAAATATTCTCATTTTTTTTTTTTTGCTTTAAAAACATAGACAATAATTGAAAAATTTATTTTGATTGCATGTATTTAGATTCTTCTTTGTAAGAAGCTAAGAATGTATTTAGCTGTTTAGATTTTCTCTTGTAAGAAGCTAAGAATGTAGTTAGCTGTTTAGATTTTCTCTTGTAAGAAGCTAAGAATGTATTTAGCTGTTTAGATTTTCTCTTGTAAGAAGCTAAGAATGTATTTAGCTGTTTAGATTTTCTCTTGTAAGAAGCTAAGAATGTATTTAGCTGTTTAGATTTTCTCTGTAAGAACTTGAATGTTCTAATAAATTTAGCGTTTCTTTAAATGGATCTTTTATTTATGAAACCTAAGAATGTATGATTAAATTTTCTGCTGTAAAACTTGGAAGTTCTAATAAATTTGTTTCTTTAAATGGATCTTTATTTATGAAAAGTAACTATGATTAAATAATTTGGCACTTTTTGTGATTTTTTCTATAAAATAATTTGGCTTTATTTTTCTATAAGTGAATTTATTTTATTCCATATTTTTATCAATTGTTTCTTCTTATTTTAAATATTCTAGAATATCTTCAACATTCACGTAGAGAAAATTTCCTTTTTTCTAATTCGTTGATTTGAAATTTTCAACTGCGTTGATTCGAAATTTTTCTAAAAATGTCGTTTTTGCATTTAAATTCACAATATATATCTTTCATAGAGTAGAAACCAAATTGTGTGCTCCGATTTTATCATTAAAAAAATACTTCTGAGTGTCACTACTTGGCAACAGAGATGAGCGTTCAGAAAATTGTGCTTAAAATAACAATATCATGAACCATCTAGGCATGTTATCACAAAGAGATAGACAAATTGATAAAACTGTAACAAAAACATGCTCCTACCTGCGGAAGAAGAACGTGTTGTTATTTAAGTTGTGATCCATCTAAGCTATTTATAAATTCATACTCTTCATCCTCTGTTGTTGAACTAATAAACATTAATTGTTAAAAAACTGGTTTTTGAGATACATTAGTTTGCGAGATTTTTTTTTTTTTTTTTTTGTATTAAACCTGAAATTTTAACTCGTGATATAATTTTTCACGTGATGTTTCTTGCTTAGTGAATGCAAATGAATGGTAGTATATTAATAAGAACTAGGCTTTGTTTTCTGACGTCATGTGTTTGAAATTTCTTAATAAGACTAACAAATGTGAATTCATTAAAACTTTGCAATGCTTGTTTGCAAATGCAACTCGGCTTCGTCTTCTAACATCATGTGTCTCTGAATTTCTTAATAGAATAGCAAATATAATTTCATTAAAACTTTGCAATATTTGTTTGTCAAGTTGAACTAAAAAGTAAATATTAAATTCAAATATTAATTTAAAAGTAAATATCAAAGTAAATTGTTTGTAAATTTTTTTAAATAAATTTATATTTTAATTTCTAATAATACTCTTTTTTTGCATTATAGACATATCTGCATATAGTTAATTTAATTGATTAATGGATTTTGCAATCCTATTCTGTGATTCAGTTTCTGACCAACAATCTTGGTATGTTCCGAAAGCCCTAAATTAGTTTATTTTGCCATTCTAAACATTTTTTTCTCTTAAAAAAAAAAAAAACTTCTTAGTGACTGGTTTCAATTTTTTCCCCTTCTTTGAAAATATCCCACGCAAGTGAAAGCAAAACTCTTCTTACAAGTGAACCTCAATAATGGAATTGAACAAACTATTAATTGAGAAAACATAGCTTCCGAAAGGAAATACTGTGCGCCAGATCTACTTTTTAATTCACCAAGAACGAAACCATTTTCCGATAAATGCAGGGAAAAGGCAAGATAAATAGGTTAAGTTGATAGCGAACAAGTCAGGTTGCGAGCTTTTCATGCGAAAGAATACAATTTCGTCATTGAGACAAATATTGCGCCACTTTGCTTTTTGTTTCCCTTCCCTTCATGCGTTTTTGCCGGTTTGGTGTACCTTACAGTGATAGGACCACAGCTGAGATACTATCTTTATTTAATCGAGCTCCACACTTTCGATAATCATTCGGATTTTTCTTTTTTCTTTTTCTTTCCCTTCCTAAATCTGTTGCCATGACCGTTCTTTTTCAACGTGATTGGTGCTTTATTGTTTAATTACGTATTCATGTAACCTTGCGAAGTGTTCAGGAGTGATGTAAATATTTACTACGAGCTTTGTTGAAAAATAAGTTTGTACCGTTAAGCTTTTAATTTGTTTACTGTTTGTAACAGATTTAATTATGAAATATAGATTTTTGAATGTGAAGATCTGTTTAATAACTCGGTTTTCCCACTGATTAATTATATAATGTTGTATTATTTTTTTAAGAAATATTTTAAAGTTTATATATTATAGTTGATTTTTAATAAATGAATCTGAATTAAATCCAAGAATTCTTAAGAATATCATGTAATTTAAAAATATGGAGTGTTTTTTATGGATTATGTTAGCGAATTATGGCTATCAAAAAGTGTAAATGTAAGCAGAAAATAATTATTAAAACCTGTAAATTATTAGTTTTTTAAATTTTTATTTTAAAAAAAAATTATTTTGTATACTTAAATATAAGCAGTTTCACGCAAGTAGTAGTTAAAAAAAAACAACTCTTTTAATCTTTAGGTAAACAAACAGGATGAAAAATTAAAATTTTCCCACCCCCATATTGAAAAAGAATGTATTTATCAAATTCTTCGGTCCGCAGATTTCGGATTGTAGTGCCATGGTAGTTTGTAGTGGTTTGGAAACCACTTTAAATCATAGATCCCTGTCTAATATAATTGTAGAGCGTTGGGCGTAGGGCGTTACGTTAAAAGAAACCATCTCCTGTTTCGGAATCTGCCAGTAGGCAGACGGCCATGGCCCACCATGGATTGTACTGCTGGAGAGTTAGTTATTTATCAAATTGTTCAACACGCATTTATTTTGTTTTTATTTCAATTTCTTGTGTTTTAGATTCAAGTCTTTGATCATTTGAAATTATGTAATTTTCATTTAAATTATTAACAAATGAATTCGGGATTAATTTTTATTTTATAACACTCTCTTGTTAAGAAATCTATTAGAGCAAAAAAATAAATAAAAATAAATAAATATAATAGTATTATTGTAAACAAATTTAAAAACTGTAATATAATAAGTTCCATTTATTTATTTTTTTTACTTCAATGTCGAAATTTTTATTTTCCTTTCTTTTACTTTGAATTGAAGTGAGTATATGGGAGGGGAAAGGTTTTATTTTTAATTAGCAAAAATTAAAATCATATAATTATCTTAATTAGTTATTTATTGTCATGGATATTTTAAAAAATTTGTGTGAATTATTTTTAAAATAAATATTATGTTAGCTTATTTCCTGAACTCATTTAAAGATGCTTCTTGAAAAAAAAAATATTATTAAAATGAAATGAAGTGTAAGAAAGTAAAATAAAAAAGAACATGGTGCAATTAAACCAGCACACGTATTTAATTCGACCCGAAAAATGCTGACCAAATTCTCCCACATCTGCTGAGGTCTCTCGCACCTGACGGACGCATCCGCGTTAAATTGTTCCTACCAGAACCGAACAGGACAGCCATGACCCATAGCCGTTCCTGCTTTTTATTTATTTTGCCTTCCACTCAGGTTGAGTGCGCAGAATTAGCATAATGCTCACTCATCTCTCTCGCCTCGCAACCGAATCGAGATCCTTTCTTGCAATTAATCTCATACCCGACGCGCACGTTGAAAAGAGGAAAAAGTCTCGCTATAGGATTCGCCGCTCTCCATTACAATATGCATTGTCTCGCATCTGTAAACTAGATCTGTCAGAATGCGCTGACGTTTTTGTTCGACGAATTAAATTTATGCCTCAACCCAAATTCGAGCCCACAATGCCCTTCCATTATACTATCCATATGGAAAGGATTTTTTTCTTTTTTTTTTTATTCCTTCGTTCCATTCTTTTCTTTTATTTCAATTTTTCCAGCGTTTTCTGGGAATGATATGCTGCGTTAGCTTTCAGATATCTCGCCTGCTGCATTGTCTGTCCCCTGCTTTTACGGCGAAGTTTTTCCACTGGATACGTTTAGTAGAAGCCCATAAACGGTTCTTTTAAAGAAACCGCCTTCCATCGCTGTTAAAATTAGTTGTCGCGACGTCCCTTTTCAAATCAGCTAATGCGTATAAAAACGGAAGTGTGTCATGCGTGGTCTTGCTCCAGAATCGACTATGATAACTGTCATTTTTGACAACTAGACAATCCCCATAAAGAAAGAAAGAAAAATAGCTGCACTTTCTTCTTCAAAAGTGTTGGGAGACACCAGTTGCACAGAATTCCCCTTTATTGCTAACAGTATTAATCAATATTATTAATATGATCTAATATAAAATATTATCAATTTCATTGATATAGTTTTCAGATATGCGTTTACGTATGTAAATAAGCGTGTGTTTAAATAAGTGTTTGTATCCTCGGTGTCTTTATTTTATTATTATTATTATTATTATTATTATTATTTAATCTTAAGAATAATATTTGTTCCAAACTTTCAAAGACATTTATTTGCTGTTAAACCTTTTTGTGATTATTTTTTTAAAAACACAAAAAATATTAATTAACTCATAAGTTAAATTGATATTAACATTAACTCATATTTAATTAATGAAAATTAACTCATAATCAATTAATATTAATTAACTTATGTTAAACTCATAAGGGGGTCTAGATGTATAAATTAGTTTATGTTTAAGATTTTTCAAAAACTTTTCACAAAAGCATAATTTTGACGTAAAAGGATAAAAATATGATATTTGCTTGTCATCTACGTTAATAAATCTCGGATAATTATTTTAGTAGTGTTTCGTGATCCGAGTAAAATTTTGTAGAGAAGCTTTCCTGGAGTACATTCTTTTCTTCTGAATCAGTTTTACCTTGCTTTCTGTGACTCATCCACTGACATCACAAATCTCTCATAAATCAATAAAATGAAAAGAAACAAATGCAGCGCTGAGCTTCATAGAAATAGTGTATACGCGCAAGTTCATGCTTATTAATGCTACATGTTGTATGTGCTTACATTTTTTATAGACCTTCCAGAATTATATAACTTCTTGAAATTTATCTTCTTTCTTCCCCCACGCCTTCCTTCCTTCTCATAAGCTGTTTTCTTTCTCACTTTAGTATGCCATCTAGAAATCTGCATAAATATCTAAGCAAAGGAATAAAATGATTCTAGTCTTTCTAAATATAAAAAAATCTCGTTAAATGCTATATTATACTAAATGTGTCATTGTGATTATCGGCCATCAAGTATTGGTTAACTTCCTTTAGCAAAATGGAAAAAACTTTCGAGGAAAAATATCTGATTATCTTTTCATTGCTCTTATTTTTTTAAATCCTTTTTTTTATTACAGTTTAACAAGTATTGAGTATAGTTATTACAAGTATGAATTACAACAAGTATAAATTATAATTATAATAAGCATGAATTATAACAAGATAATGTAATTGTAGATAAATATGTTACACACAAACTATTTGATAATTGTATAATTTTTACAATTATGTACAATTATAACAAGTATAAATTATAGCAAAATGATGTAATTGTAGATAAATATGTTACACGCAAATTATTTTAAAAATTGTAGAAGAATGCATTTAAAAGTATTATATTTGTAATATTTAAAAAATATAAATGAAAAAGATCATTGAACATTTTCAATGTATTGTTGTAAAATATATAATTTTTGTTGTTTAATTATACAAATTTTATTTCTTTGAAATTTCAAGAATCTTTATCCAAAGAATAAAAAATAAAAAATGATGACGGAAAGTTTAAAAATTAAAATTCTATTATGTTTTAGGTTTAAATGATGTTCCGTACAAATTTTTTTTTATTCTTAGTGTAATTGTTTTCAATATATAATTTTTGTTGTTTAACTATACAAATTTTATTTCTTTGAAATTTCAAGAAACTTAATCCAAAAAAAGTTATGACGGAAAGTTTAAAAATTAAAATTCTATTATGTTTTAGGTTTAAATGATGTTCCGTAGAAATTTTTTTTTGTTTGTGTAATTGTTTTCAATTTTCTCTGGGATTTGATCTTGAAGCTGTTTGCTCAAAAAAATTATGAAATTTATTTGCTCATGGATGTAGTAGCTTCAGTGCTATCTAAAAATTAATCATTGGAAGCCTACTACGCATATGTCAATAAGATAGAAGATGAATTTTTGTTTAACTTTAGGATATTTTAAGGTGAATTATTTCTTAATGTATCCAGCCTTACAATGACGAAACTATTATGAAAGTCTCATCAATTTATTTTTTAATTAATCTTAAATAAATAGCGATGTGTTCCGAATTCATAACTTCTTTATTACAGTAATCATTCCACGAAATGACTCGAATTTTAAATGAGCAAATATGGCCTTGAAGAAGTAAATTAAGAATTATTCAAAAATTATTCTGTTCTTTTTTTTATTATTTTTTATATGCTCATGTGTAATGTATTTAATATATATATATATATATTTGTTAGATGGCAAATATTTAACTATGTAAAACAAATTTCAATTCTAAATAGTAATAATAATAATAATAATAATTTAGAATAAAAAAAAAACGACTGATGAATTGTAATTATTAAACTTTTTTTACATATTATAATTAAAAAGATTTCCAATTTTTCCAAAATTTATTAATGCAAAATATTAAATACTTTTTTACTAAATTTTTTAATGCAAAATGCTATATTTAATACTATTTTACTTAATTTTTTTAAATACAAAATACTATATTTAATACCTTTTTACTAATTTTTTTTTAATACAAAATACTATATTTAATACTTTTTTTACTAATTTTTTTTTTTTTTTTTTGCAAAATACTACATTTAAAACTTTTTTTAATACAAAATATTTCAATTCTTGTAGTGTTTTATATATCTTTCAATTGACTAAAAACTCAATTTTACATAAACATATATTTAGATTTTTCAAACTTCCATTCATAAAAGATAATGTTAACTATTAAAAATTTATTACCGCAAATGCACTACGATTAATTAATGTTTATTTTATAATCATTAAATTGAAATAAAAAATAACGACTGATTCTTTTTTTTTTATAAATATATACTTTAAGTATGAATACTAATACTTTTGTTTCTACACTATGCCAAGAATCACTATGTGCTAACAATCCTTAAAAATGTATCATTTTAAGAAAATTTTCCCTGAAAGACACAAATAAAATAGATTTAATATTCTGGTTAAACTTTTCGAATGTCATTTATCATTCTTCAAGAGGAAATGGAAAATAATTTGCAAAATTAAATACATTTCCTAAAAACATTAAAAAAGAAAATCTCGCTCAGTGTGTTTTTCTTGTATTCAAATGATCCATAATTCTTTTTCCTTTGGGAAAATAATTCTTCAGATTTCGTCCTTAAAACTCATCCATCATTTCTTCGCAAATTTTAAAATATTCCCCGTGGCAAACACGGATGGATTATGATGTTGATTTTCGCTTCACGTGTGTCGCATTCGACTTCGCTACACTTATTCAAGTTTGCCGACAAAACAAAACGCCACAGTAGCTCTGATGCACAGAAATCCGCATGGAATCATTGGCGCGTTGCGAAACGTCAGTAGCTGCTGGCCCGAAGTTGAGGAGAAAACTTGGCGGCAATAAAAGAAGCCGGCTCTCTACTTTCTCCATTACAAAAGAAAATGACCTAGTGGAAAAACGGCAAGGGACGGACAACGACCCTCAAACCTCATTCATTCACGTGATATTTAATCGTTAACTCCATTCTCTTTCGCCAACTTTCCCTTCTTTTGAAGAACAGGTTCAATAAAATTCTCTACAGTCTTGGCGAAAAAAGAAAAGTGTTTTTTGTTTCTTTCATTAATTTGACTCATTAACATAAAAAAGACAAACATAATAAAAATTTCAAATGCTTATTCGATGTCTTTTTTAAAATATGAATATAAATATTCATTCTCAATATATTCAGTTTTGCATAGCTTTTGAGATCCTTGCAAATGCTGAAAATAATTTTAAAACTATTAAGAAAATAAATAAATAAAATCCCTTTCCATTTGTTCAATTTATTTTCAAGTAAAATGCTACTTTTTGACGATATTAAGACATGATTGCTCAATATCGTTAATATATTAAGTTATTTCATAGCTTTTATTATTTAAAGAATTAATTTCAGTTTTGAAAAAGGTGTATGATAAACTAATATAGGAATTTAACGTGATTTTGGGGGCCCGATGGCCGAGTGACTAGCGCTCGGTGCCATAAGTTTCGAGTTCCGGTGGTGCCATGGATGTTTGTAGTAGCTCGGAATTCACTTTAAACTATAGGTCCCGGTCTAATGTGACTGTAGAGCATTAGGCCTAGGTTTGACAACCCCTACCCCCCGCAAAAAGAAAACATATCTTGTATCCAAATCTGCTAGTAGGCAGACGGCCTTGGCCCACCATGGAGCTGTTGCGCCATTGAAGAAGAAGAACGTGATTTTTTAGATGGGAATCTATGATTCATTGTTTGTTATTAAAATTTGCTTTAATTATTGAGAAAATAAGGATGCAAGCACTTAAAATAATGAAAATAAAACTATGATTTTCGAACACAGAAAAAAAAAAAAAACATTGTAAACTTTAATATACATATATGGAAATATATCAATTGTAAACAATCAGTTGGTTAATGTATCATTAAGATTAAGGCTTTGGGAAATAGAATCACACTAAATGAATTAATTTCCCTATGTGTTTATTTTTCCAAAGCGAGTAACTTTGAAAATCGAAAGTTTTGTTTTCAAAGAATTGCGAGAATAATTTGACCAGGAAATTAATTTTTTTTTTTTTTTTTAAATTCTTCATTTCTATAACATTGATGATTTTCGTTTGTTCCTAAGAAATTAATTAACATTACTCGAATATTTTTTAAAATTTTCCAAATTACTCCAGATATTTTCGTTCGTTTGTAGCAGATTCAGTTCAATGAATTTCTTAGAAATTTCCATCTTTTGAAATTTCTTTTCTTCTAGCATGATTAGTTTACTTATACGTCAGCGTAATTGAAAAAAGCAGCGTATTTACACTATTTTTTAAAAATATTTTTTATTGTATAAAGGGATGTTAAGCGTCTTTAATTTTATTAAAGTTTTATAATTACTATCGCAAAAATGTTTATACAGGGTAACTGAAGCATACAACAACAAATTATTCCAATTAAAAATGCTATCCAACTCCTTTTCAACAAAGAAGTATTCGAAAAGTGAAACTTTGTTGCCTTTTGATTTCTCTGCAAGCATGCACTAAAAATATTTCTTTATGCATGATTTTTATGTTTATGTTTAACTTACGTTAAAGTTTTATTGATTGATTGTAGTTTGTACTGACTTTTAAGTAACAACTTTGCATTAAAATTTTTTTTCAATTTTTGATTGCTGTTATTTATTTTATGTCAGTAATAAATTTCATTTTTATTTTCTGTTAGTTGTATACCATTTTTTTTTTTTCCGCATTTATTTACTGAATACTTAATAAAGTTTTTTTTTTTTTTCCCATGAACATTATTTTTCATTGTTGTGAATTTTAAGGAAACTCGAATAAAATATTTTTGATTTTATTTCAATTACTCTCAGATAATCCAATGATAAATTTTTAATTTGAACTGAACAGGAAAAAAATGTGTTAAGATAAATTTTCAAGCAAATATTTGTCAGCAAATTGCGAAAGCACGTATTTATGGAAAGTCGTGCTCTTTCTTTATAACGAAAGGGAGTTATCAGAATCGAGTCGAATCAAAGGTTGGGAGACTTTCTATCAAAATTATTCTCAATAGGTAGTTTCGAAGCGAAAAGAGGAAACCGGATTCGAACCTGTTTAATGACGTCGAAAGCCGGTTCCACAGGCACAGGGCCTTGTAAACAAAACCTTTTGAAGCGGAAACGTAAATAAAGCTTTTGTTTCTTCCTGCAATGTTTTCCCCATTTCACTCGATTGATCTTTCTGCCTATTTTTAAATGTTGTCTCTTAAATTAAAATGTCTGCAAAAGAGAATTTCTCCTTTCAGAATATGCATCTGTATATAGGCTATAATAATGGGAACGAGGGAGATTTTAAAATAAATAAATAAATAAAAAAAAAATAATAAAGAGAATTCGAATGATATGTTTGCAAGTTCAAGTTTTGTTGTTAAACATGTTTTGCATGATTGGTGCCGTGTTTCTTAACAGCAACTTCAAAGGCACGATTTTCGTGAATTAAAAACAAGATTGATGATTTTGACTTATATTTATTTTTCGAGGACATTTGTTTTAAATTAGTGAATATAGTTTGGTGTAGATATATTAATTGATACTTTTTAATTGATCAAAATAGTAAAATTTTTTAATATTTTTTTTGATTTTTTTGAAATTTTTTAATATTTTATAGATTGTGAGAGCCTGATGGCCGAGTAACTGGCGCTCGGTGCCACAGGTTCGAATCCATGAATGTTTGTAGTGGTTTGGTTTCCACTTTAAACCATAGGTCCCAGTCTAATATGGCTATAGAGCGTTGGGCGTAGGGCCGACAACCCACCCCATAAAATGAAAATATCTGCTGTCTCGAAATCTGCAAGTAATCAGTCAGACTGGCCCACCATGAGGCTGCGCTGCGCCCAATGATGATGATGATGATAGATTTTGATTTCAGTTCTAAGCTTAATTGACATATTTGATTTGTTTTAAATATGTTGTGATACTGACAGAAAGTTGTATTAGAATCCATATATCAATAAATTTTCTTAACTCCAGTTTAATAAACTTTTTAATTTGAATTTTTGAATGTTCTATTATATGTAGAAGTCAGGGTCTTTTGAAATAATACATGCCAAAATCATATACACACCCTTTTTTTTTTTTCATAAATAAAAATTTGACTGTTCGAATCATTCGTTTTTCATTCTAAATTTTGTTTATAAATATGAAATTAGGATAAGAGTTTAATTGTAACAATAGAAAATGATTTAGGAAGCGGAATATTTATATTTACGTTTCTTTTCTACGGTTTTCTATTCACTTCAGTTTCGTTTTCCGCCCCTGTAACCATCTGTAGCTAATCTCACCTGGCTGCTGGCGAAAACATGTAGGTCAGGGTTGGCGAGCTTAAAATTTCGCTTTTTTTAAGCCACCAGACTTAGCACGCGTGAGTTACTATCACCCTGCGTTTGTTCATGGGTGCCTGGTATCGATTGGTGAAGCGTTTTTTTCTCGCCTTTGACAGATTTGTGAACGAGCAAGTGCGTCACACGTCTTTATATGCGTGCCTTTTCGTCAATATATTACTTTTTAGGTGATGGTTTGATGTCAAGGTTGTGTGATTGTCCTTTTTATTTCAGATTCGATTGCTTTTGGGACAGATCGCGATGTTTCATTATTTCGATCGCATTCCACATTATGGTTTGAACGGGCTTAAATAGTTTGGAATTGTTTTTTTTTTTTTTTTTTTTTGAGACATCTTCAACATATTAATGTAGATATATGTATGCAAATTGCCGCAGTATTCTCATTTATGATTTATCCTCTAGATTTTCCATAACAGATGTTTCCTGTAACATCTAAGTAGTACTTTTGATTGTGATACAACGTTGGTAATTTGATTGTTGCTACATAAAACAGTTATTTGAAATGGTTTCATTCTCTTATTATTATAATATATTTGAATCGTTATAAAAGATCGTAAGGGATAATCTTCTTGATCTCAATGTGGCCTGATGGCCAATTGGCTAGCGTTTTGACTTTTAGTACCACTGGCTCCAGTTTCGAATCCTGGCGGTGGCATGGATGTTTATTAGTGACTCGGAATTCACGCTAAACTGTAGGTCCTGGACTAATAAGCCTAAAATGTGCAAAAAAAATAACCATAGAGCGATAAACCAAATCTTGATCTTAGTTTGAATTTGTTTTGTTAAAAACTTGTCAAATAAATTTATATTATCTGTATTAATATATTATTTTTAATTTTTTTTTCCTCAATTCTTGTTCTATAGTTAATTTATATTTAAAAACAATTGATGTTAAAAATTACAAATAGAATTCTACATATTTTTTTACTCAAAAGAAAAAAAAAAATCATATTAATAATACTAACTGAAAAGTGACCGATTGAGAAACAGAGTGAAACGACGACAAACTCAGTCGGACTATTTTGCTTTTGGCAATGAACCTCCATTGAAAGGCTGTTGCATAGTCTGCTTAATTAACTGACGTACGAGATTTGCGAAAACGTTAAAACAAAAACTAATCTTTCTTTGATGGAAGCCATTGTAAAACATTGATTACATTTAATCAAACTCTTATCGCGACCCTTTGTCGTAGTATTACAGATAATGCAAATTTAAATTGTTCCATTCTTCTGATGAGACATGTGGGAGAACGTGCCGGCTACCCTATTTCGCATGTTATATTGGCCATTGTACACGCGGCACTCACTACAAAAAGAGAGAGTTTATATATCCTCTTATCTGTTATCTATACTAATAGTGTCATTGTGTGCTGAAGAGTGTGGAAAATGGGAAGGAATTACGAATCGCTGGAGTGTGCCATGAAAAGTGGCGATTCTTGAAGAGAATACTGATGCGCGTCTTTCCCAGGGCCTTTTTCCAAGTCGCTGTTTCTTGTGGTCGGTGTCATCCAAAGAGTTGGAAAATTGCTCAGTTTAAATTGTAATCCGGGGAAACATTTCACTTTTTACCAAACCTTTAAGTTCCGAAATCTCTCGGAAATTTATTTCGCACCATTTATGTTAAACGTCAAACAGCACTTGCTTAAAAACCATCAAGACTTTAGACAAAAATCCGTTGAGATATTTTATTTTCAATTTTTTAGAATATACACAGGTCAGTCACATTAATGTGACCACCACCTACTTTCGACGTCAACGTGAAATAACCAATCACAAAAGGCAGGTGGCAGCACATTGCAAAGAAGTGTATATAAAGAATTCCACTTAAATACCACTTAATACCACATTGCACACTCTGTTTTAAAGCCAGAATATACAAGAGTGTATATTCTGGTTTTTGACAGGTGGTCACATTAATGTGACTGGACTGTGTATTTTTATAATATTAACAAAAAGTTAACAACTGCCCCATGCAGGTTTTTTTTTTTAAAATCTGTTTGAAAATTGCAATGGAAAGAGAAATATTCTAACTTTTTTAACAAAAATTTGTTTTTAGGAAATAAAAGAAATATGTATTCTTATTATGAAATTATTTTAGTGGTTTCTTTAAACAAAAATTCAATGGCTATTATACATAGAAAAATGGACTATAGCAGAGGCACAAAGATTTTCTAGGGCAAAAGAAAAAAGGGAAGAGGCCAAAAAGAGATGGATTGATGAAGTGGAAAAGGATATGAAAAAACTAAAGATCACAAATTGGAAAACCAACGCTCAACACAAACGACTTTGGACGTCGCTGTTGTTGTCATTATTGAGATGACATTTAATTGGACTTTTGAAACATCTAAGAAAAAACTCTTTAAATTTTATTAATATCTCGTTTCAATACGAATTAAAGTGCATAATTGACCATATAAAATAAATTAAATTAAAAAGCAATATAATTCATATGAAATTCTTCAATTTCAGATGAACAATTTAGACTTTCAACTGAAATTAAAGGAATACAAACTTTAATTCTTCTTAAATACTAATTAACCTTCATTTTTTTAAGAAAACTAATAGTTTAAATCAAAAGATTTTATATTTACATTGCTTAAGATTTTCTTAAGCAAAAATTAAATAATTTGTTCTATAAAGCAATGACTATTTACATTATATTGTTAATAATCTAGGGAGATTTTAAGAAATTTTTTTTATTAACAGCTTTACTTTCTATTCAACACCCTTCCCTTCCCCCCCAAAAAAAATTACTAAAAGGTTCTTTTCTCTGTAAATTTTCTCTAAAAGTTTTCTCTGTAAATTTTAATTTTATTTATAATATTATTTTGTAAATTATAGATTTAGAATTATTTTAGTTTTTAGAATTATCTATAGAGAAAATTCTAATAATCTCGATTTATTATATTGCTAGTTATATTTCATCAAGATTTGTATTCAAAATTCTTCACCAAATTTTTATTGCCAAGTACCACTGGCTATTACTGATAGACATTAACAAGATTTTCCCCTAGAATTTTTTATTTATTATAATATTTGTCATCTTGAATTGAGTTATATTCAAGTTTTAGTTAATAAAATATTTCTTCATGAAGGGTAATTGAATTTAAAAAATCCCCCTTTTTTTTTAACAATTCTTTCTAATAGCTCACACTCTCCCTATATATATCTTGTTCAAATTTTCAATCGTTCATAAAATACTTTTTTATTCCTCCACTCAAGTTCAAATACATTTTTTTTAGCTTGTAGTGGATGACACTGAATGTTAATACTGTTTTTTCAAATATTAATTCAGTAATTAAATTTAATTAATTAATTATAGTTTTTTTTAGATTTAAGTTGCATATATCTACCAATAGATGGCGCCAGATAAACATAAAAAATGAATGAAAATTAGTTATAAAGGACTTTCTGCACTAGAGTAAAAAATACACGGTATACATACAATACATTAATTTAAAAAGTAGGAATTGACTTTTTTTTTTTTTTTTTTTAACATGTCAGTTGTTTTGTGGTAAAAAGTGCATTAACTCTTATTTCAGTCCTTTTCTTATTCGATCGTATGCTTACTAACAATTTATTGTAAGGCTCACATAACAATTAGTTACCAAATTTATAAAATTACCAAATTTAATTTTTAGATGATAAAATAATATGCTTTTAGAGCAGAATATTTTTAATATTAATTTATGATTAGTAGAAATAGGTTAAAAATTATCTCCTTGACGTTATTATTAATTTTATTATCATCATAATGTTTGGGACAGTGAAAAAGTTTTTGTTTTGTTTTTTTTTTTTTTTTTTTTTTTTTTTTAAATCGTTGTGGTGAAAAAGCCAGAAACCAGTTTATCATGTTTGTGATGAAGTGAACTTTTAGAGCATTAATTGTTGCCCATCGTGGTGTTGCTGTATCAGTGAAAAACGTTAATGAGACAGGGTAGGCAGCCTTGAAAGGATAGGAAAGCTGTGAAAATTAGTTGTTAATAATTGGGGGATAGGCTGTGTAATATGAAGGTAAATTACGCTGATCGATATTAATTAAAAATATTAATGCATACATAGGGTTTTGATATTTAATCTCAATGTAACATAAAAAACTATTTGCGGTAAAATATTCAGAACATGTACTAATAATATGAATTATATTTCTACTTCAAAATGGAACGGCACCCCATGGTGGGCCAAGGCCTTCTGCCAGATTTCGAAACATGTAGGGTTATCAGCCCTACTCCAAACTCTCTACGATCATATTAGAACGTGACCTACGATTTAAAGTAAATTCTGTACTACTATAAGCATCCATGATATCGCCGAGACTCGAAAGCTTATGGTACCGAGCGCCAGAACTCTAGTCATTCTGCCCTCAGGCCTCTTATATATCAGAATTATTTTTGTTTTATTTCTGGGAGGATGAATTTAATTGCGGTAAAGTGAATATTTCTTATTATCCAATATGCAGAAGTTTATGAAAAATAAAATCGCATTTCTTGTTTAATATATTTTTGCAAAATAATTTTTTTTTTTTTTTCTCGAGATATGATTCAAAACTGTTTGCTGATTTTTAAGCATAATAATGAGAATTTGAAAATATATCACTTTAAATGAAATAATAATTAAATAACCAAGTATTAACTAGTAATAATAAGAACAATGAAATTTCTATTTGATGTTTTTAACTTTGGTTAATTTCTAAAATAGAATTTCATATTTGAAATTAAAAAATAATTAGAAAAACAATTTTATTTAATGCATAAAGTTTGTGAACAAAATTTGTAACAATGTTGTTGTTATTTATCCCCTGAAGAGTACAAGAAAATCAAATATCGTGGTACTCCCGAATAATATTGGTTATGTTGATTGCCAGCTCAGAATATAACTAATCCTCCGAGGGATGGTCCAGATAATGCATGGCTGCTGCAACAGCTGGATAATCAAAGACCTGGTGAAGAGTAAGCTCCACATCAGGGCAGTTGCCACATATTTGGTATTTTGTAACACCATCAACAGAAAGTTTCATATTTTTGTGGTGTTTCATCCATAATCTTGTAAGAGTAGTGGCTGTTTTTTGTCGACATTTAATTCTGTAATTTGGTATTTAGTTTTGATCTTGGAAGAAAGATTTTCCCAATGTATTTGCAACAGTGATTTAATGAAATGAACTAATTGCTAATATCTCATTTAAATATTGAAAAACATCCTCGTTACAAAAATTGGAAACTGTATAACACAAGAGTCTTTAGTAATTTAGTTATTTTTAAAATGAAAATCTTTAAAAATGCCCAAATAATTAATGCAACAAACAACAATAACCAACAAATGCAACAATAAATTAAAATAATAATAATAAATTAAAATTAATAATAAATTAAATAATAATAAAATAAATTTTATTAATTTTTAAATAAATTGTCTTTATTATTTAATCATTGTTGTCACATTAGTGATTGCGACGACCTGTAAAGATGTATCGTTATCAGGGCTTTGATTTTTTTTTTTTTTTTTTTTTTTCTACTGTGATCTGCTGCAATGATTTTCCTGCTACAGTCACAGAGACGGAGAAAAAGAAAAAAATTATTTTTGACAAATATTTACCTCTCCTTTGAGGACGAAAGTTTTGAAAACTCCTTTATCATTATTAAGATATGGTTATAAAACCAGTTTCAGCAAACAGGTTATAAGTTTTCTCAAATAACTCGTGGTTTCATTTATTTTTCTCCCCCCTCCAAGAAAGAACATTCCGGTTAATACACCAATCTTGCAGCTTCAATAAATGTCTATATTTACTTCTCAGTTAAAACGTCATAAACTATAAATGACATCTTCGCGATCATAGAAATAATTCTAGGTTCTGCTAACTTGAATTTAAAACCTGGTTGAAAAATCTTTCTCGTTCGTTGGAAGAAGGCCGATTTAATCAGCGATTTTATTTGTGATTAATGTTTAATTTTCAGTACTGGTAAATCAGAATCTTAAAATGAGGGATTTAAAGTATAAAGTATGGCTTTAATTTACGAAATCGCAAATAAATAATAGCTCTTGCCTGCTGTACATTACTGCTGTTAAAAATAGAAGCTTTAAAATCTTGTTTATGTTAATCCGCTCTGCCCCGCGAAATATTTAAATCTGCATTATAACAAGGGACTGCTATAATAGATTTTTTTTTAAAATCATTATAGCTGCAGCAAAATAGCCATTTTAAAATCTTAATTTCCTTATTAATAAAAAAATATTTATTTGTAGTTTAGAATATATATATATAGAATTGAATTAAAATAGTTCAATTTTTATTCTTGTGTCTATGTTGGACATAAGTTGATGGGATAAGTCGTTGTATAAAGGCCTTCCATTGATCTTAAGGAGGAAAAGTGGAAACTGACGAATTGATTACTTGTTAGGGGTGTAGTCAGATATACGCAGCGCAAATCAGTTTTGAAAAAAAAGTTATTGTAGAATGTTTGCTTCTAATGTTCTTTTTGATATTATGAAATTTAAAATTTTTATAATTGAATATTAAAATTATTTTTGTAATTAAATTAATCTATTTTATCCCTTATTACCACGCTCTATTTGAATCTGGCATACTGTCGATGGTAGAACTATACACAACTGCCTTTATTGTTACAAATGTTCTTGGGTCAAAGAACTAAGCATTTGAAAATAGTGGAATTTTTATCCATAAAAAAGGCATATTGCTCCTCACAGTTTGCTTTAACATCACCTTCTGATATAGTGTATATCTAAACTTTGTGATCTTATTGATTTCTAATTTGATGTTAAAATTGTAAAAGAATTTTATATGAATCACATAAAACATCTGAGCTGATAACTATTAATCTGTGATTTCTATCGCTTCCGTTTGCGTTTCATCAATGGCATATTTATGCATGGCTGCCTTATTAAGGTTCTGCCGGAGTTGCCATTTACCTACCAATGAATTTTTGAGTTCGTTCACAAACGCAACTTCCGCCCGCGTGCACGCTTACCGCTTCCTTTGCGTGGCGGGCGCTCTCTACTTAACGAAGGTAACTAGTGGGACAGTTTTGTTTTCATTATCTGGCCTCCGTCCCAGGTTGTAAAAGTAGTAGTAGCGTGCTCCTTTGTACTGAGGACGGAAACTCGGTTCACGGACACCCAACTAACTACTATGCCCCCGTTTTCTTGCTACTAGTAAGCTTTTCTTTTTAACCATGATTCCACAATTATCGCTTCTCGCACATCAACAAAATGTATTTATATAAGGTGTGGAAATAGGCCAGCGGTTTATTTAAAACTAAAATCAAATGATAAAGAAACGTTGTTTTTTTTATCATTTGATTTATGCCAGTTTACTTATATGAGGAATTGTCGAGAAAAAGGCTTTAAGAATTTCGACTTATGGAAGTAACTAGTCCAAGTTAGATATAAGAACATAATATAGATATAGGAGATTCGTAATTCCATTATGCATATTATGGTAATCTAGCAAAAGAAAATGTTTATAAAATAATCCAAAAGATAGAAATGAGAAGTTTCATTTGGAATGAAAACTAAATATTATAATAACATCTAATGATCTCTTAAAAAAAATATATTTTTTATTTCGTATATAAATAAGTCTTATTTGCAATTGCTTTTAGTTATTTGCCAAAACTGCCTCATTAAATTTTGTCTACCAATTCTCTTTAATGAACTTTGTTGTTTCTTGTATTAACCTGGAGCGGACTATGCCATCCCAAATTTCCCAGAAATACTGGATGGAAACGGTCTTACTTCTTAGTTTTTTAAGAAATAGAAAAGTACAACTTTATCATGTGCCACTCCAACTAAGTTACGAACACTTTTGGAACAACATCTGTAGAAAGGATGAAATTCGAATCTTCTTTAAATCAAATGCAGCATCTTGCCTACAGAATTTGTTTTCGTTGTTTGCTAAAATTGCCTCTTTAAATTTTGTTTACCAATTTTTCTAATAATTTTTTTTTTTTTGTTTCTTGTGTTACCCTGGAGCGGTCTATGTCATCCCAAGTTTTCCAAAAATGCTGGATGGAAAGGAGCTTACTTCTAGTTTTTTTAAGGAATAGAAAAGTTCAACTTTGTCATGTCCCACTTCAACTAGGTAGGAACACTTTTGGGGACGTCATCTGGAGAAAAATGAAATTGAAATCCTCTTTAGATCAAATGCAGAAATTAGGATAGGATTTGTCTTCGTTGTTTGCTAAAATTGCCCAATATATTTTGGAAGTTAATTTGCGAATTTATGTACCCATACACCACGCAGTCACGAGTTCTTTGATGGGGTTTGCCGGTCTTAACCAAGTTGCTTTAAAGAGCAATTCAGAAACCCAAAGGTGTTAATATCAAAATTTTCCATACCAAATTTGAAATAGTATTTATCTGCGTCACTTGGAATGAAAAGCACTTGAGTATTACAATAAGAAACAAATGAAAATATCCAAATTAATTATGAAAACATAATGGGTATAGTTTAAAATAAATGATACAATACTTTTTCAATTGTCATTTAATGTATACTTATAAAAGTTTCCTATGTAATTTCTTCTTAGATTGAAGGAAGTAGAAATCGTAATTCATTGATTAGAATTTTACACCAAAAAAGACTGCATACTACACAAAAAAAAAGACTAACATTTTTATTACATATGAATACCTTCTAAAAGTATTTTGTTCTTTTTTAATATTTTGTACTAAGCATCTATGAACATTATTTGCCCATGGATATAATGGATCATTCGAAGCTGGATGACCCAAAGGGTTTTTGCGATCTTCCGTAATTTTGTGAACGGCCCCTCCATGGTATCCATTTCGTTGTGCAAGAAAAAGGGTGTATGGTTGGTGGTTTTTAGTTGTTGCAGTTAATTTTGGGAGCTCCTCTTCATTATAGCGAGTAGTTGTAATTGTGTGTTGTAGTAGTGGAGAGCCTGTGTGACCTTCTCTAAATATGTGCGCGGGCTAAAAATATATGGCGTTATTTTTTTCAGAGTGGTGCGTTTAGTAGCGAAAATAGTTCTTCCTTCCTTATTATGAGCGATAGTGGTAAATAAACAGTAGTTCCCCGTGTGGCGTCGAGCTTTTTTTCTTGTCTCTCGTCACTTTGCTTTCTCTTTTTCCCTTCCTTTTTCGACTGTTTCCCTTCTTAATTTGAAACTTGATGTAAGTCAGTTACTTTTTCCGAGTGACGTTGTTTGCCAAACTAGGCGGTTGGCGAGTCTATAATGACTTCCTGCGAAAGTACTACGTATGATGAATTCGAATTCTAAAGCCATTGATTAGATCAGCGGATCTCAATCTGTAGCGTATGCATTCCTACAAACGCAGTTGTTGGAGGAAAAGAGTTGAGAAAAAGTAGTCGTAGAAAGTTTATAAAGTAATTGTGCGCAGATTATCATCAGACACGGAATACAATTTAAATATATTTATTTTAAGTGGACAAATTTCAATAGCAAAACTATTTTTTTCATTCTTTGCCTATGCAGCTATTAAATTTATTAATCTTTTGAGTTAATCTCATTTTGAAAAAATATTTCTTTCATTTGAGTGGACGTATTGGAGTAATGTATATTTTCGTACATAATTTTAAACAAGATTTTTCTCTTCGGATATCTTGTTATAAATGGCGTTTCTTTATACAAGAACAAAAAATAAATAATTGAAAATAAGTTTTAACAAATGTAGCGAACATTTTAATAGTTTTTGGTATCGTATTTTTAAACGAATAATAACGAATATACAAAACTAATTATGTTCATTAGAGTCCCCCACCCCCTCCCTCAGTATTTAACCATATTCGCCTTTATGAATTTCATCCAGTATTTGGCCATATTTACCTTTATGAATTCCCTACCAGTATTTGGGAGGCCTAATGGCCAATTGGCTAATGCTCTGACCTTTGGTACCATAGGCTTCAGGTTCGAATCTTTGCGGTGGCATGAATGTTTGTTAGTGCTTTGGAATCCACATTAAACTGCAGCTCTGGTCTAATTCGCCTAAAATGTGCACAAAATGACCGTAGCGTGATAAGCCAAACCAAACCCCCAGTATTTGGCCATATTCGCCTTTATGGATTTTCTCCTTAACTCACGAATCTTGTTGACTTTTACAAAGATAATGTAAAGTGAGCCAGTTCTTATACACTCCCTGGTTCCACCTCTATTTGAAACAAATAGTTCCAAATCAGGAGAGCTCACATTTTCTCTCTCCTCCTCTAGCATACTTTCCTACTTATGGATTTATTGTGCTTATTCCCAGCATCCAAACAAAGACTTATTTGACTTGCTTGCCAAAATTAAATTAAGATCTCTTGATCAGTTTGGCAAACCGTCACGGTCATGCGATAATTTAAAATTTAAATTACTTTATAAATTTTTACTGATTTAAAATTTGAATTATTAGCTCGAATATAATGATCAAACACTATAGACCTCTTAATCGTTTTTGTACATTTTAATTGTCCCATTATTGTTATTGTCTTTTGTATTATTATCACGTTGACCGTCGGAAATTAAAACGACCATAGCTGAATAATTTTTTTTTTATTAGATCTTTATCTTTGGATAAGAAACAACGTCACACAGGCTGAGTTTTTTACATTTAAGCAGCAGCATAGCTTCTTTATATGTTGATCTCGAAAATCTTTTTTACGAGATGTAATTTTGCTTGCAGTAATTTCCTTTATTATCAACCGAAATGTGCTTTGAATCTAAAGAAGGATTAAGTAGTCATGTCTAGCACAGAGCGGATTGGATGACTGCTTCTATGTATTTCCCTTATGAGAGCGATAGTGAACAGAAAAGCGATGATTTCATATTCAATAGAAAGTGCATTTATTTATAATTCTGATATCCTGTAAAAACGATCTAGATTCTGACTATTTTTATACACGAACCTATAATTTATTCCACAATGGGTTTTTAAAAGCATTTTATGGAAAAGTTTGTCAATGTCCTACTCTAATGGATGCATGTTCTGTTGATTGGATTTATAATACTCAGTGTAATATTACCATATTGAAGAAAATATTTAGGTCCACTTTTTTACATCCGTATCTGTGATTATCTGAAGCAAAATTATGGGTTTCACATGTGTTTATTTCCATTTGCTTTCGCATAATTCATAAATATATCTTGCCATTTAGATATGTCAGAACAGAAGTTTATATTTGTTTGTTAGGAGTATCTAACTGATAACGAGATCGAATTTTTGTTTAGCAATCTATTTTATAGAATTATTATTCCACTTTCTGATTTCATTTCATTCATTTATCCGCACTTTTTTAAACAATTTTTGTTTGTAATACATCACTATATAAAATAAACGAATAAATAAATGAAAGTTAGAATTTTTTCAATGAAAGCTTTATTTATATTCCTTTTCTGATGAAATGCCGGCATAATTAATATCATTCATTCGCTCAAATTAAATGTATATTATAGAATATATTTTGAAAGATTTAAAACAAGAAATGTAAACAAATCATAATAATAAACTTGTTATAAATTATTTTATAGTTGGTTCACTGGTCTGGTACAAAACGGCACGCAAATTTATCAACATTCTATTCATATGAAGTAGACAAACCTCTCATAATATTTCATATTATTTAATAATGAACTGTTCATATTATAAAAGTTAATCTAGATTAAAGTAAAAGTAACTTTTATGTATAAAATATAACAATATAAATTTTTTTTTTTTTTAAATGTACGTCTGAAATTATTTTTATGTGAAAAGAAATTCATAATTTTCAAAAATCGTTGTTTCATTTATTGGTGATATTTTACACACCGTGCCTCACTCAACTTATATTCAATAGAAAGTGCATTTATTTATAATTCTGATATCCTGTAAAAGCGATCTTGATTCTGACTATTTTTATAAATTATTAGATAAAAAAGTTATCAAACCAAATTATGAAAATTAGCTCTGTATAAAAAATTTTCATTTTCTGGCAAATGGAATTCGAAAATGATGAAAGATTTCTTTCAGTGAATAATTTCTTTCCTCTCGATCTTAATGGCTTATCGAATTATTATTCAAATTGTTTTTAAAACAATGAAATTCTTGCAACTTTTATGGTTGATAATCTTGGATTTTTGTATATTTTTGGAGTTACTAGTATGCTCCATTTTATTCCATGTGACAATTTTGCTGGATCAAGATTTACTGTTTATTCTATGGTGCTTTTATAATGCTTTGCGATAGAAAAAACTGTTGGATAACTTAAATTAACTTTTTGAGAATTTTTTTATTAATTCTAGGTGCGAATGAATAATTAATTTGTAAATTTCTAACGAAGTATGCTTGCTTGACTTATTAATGAAGAAATTCCAATTTATTATATTATTAAAATTTATTATTTCAAATGCTAATGAAAAGAAGTGAATATTCTAAGCAGACGATTTTATTTAATACCATAAGATGTGTTTGAAAAAAATAATCTTAATTACCATCGAAGCCGACAAATTTAATGCTATTATAAATCGTGTATAAGATTTATTTAGTCTTAAAATATTCTTTAATATTTTTTTCAAAATGGGAAAAATATTACTTCACATAAATCGTACTGAATTATTTGGAATAAATTGAAGTTCTTTTCTTGCTGCAATCATTTGAAATCATTAACTACATCTACTACCTTTCTTGGAATTATTGAAGAATCGCAACGTTTATGAAAATATCTGTGAGTACTGTATGTGAAATAATTGAATATTATGAAATTATATTTCGATTTTTATATTCGTATTTTCCACTTTTATTAATATTTCCATTGAAGTTTTATGCGAACACGCATTTTCAGTCATTGTATTGTTCAGAATTTATATTTATTCAACAGAATATTCTTTTGTATTTTATCGAACTTTTGTTATTCTAAATTTTAACTTGACTTTTTGTTATGCGCGATTAATGTTCGATGTTATTTTAAGAGGTCATTTAAGCAATACATTGTACCCTGTTAATTCTTTACTTCCTGTCCATTAAAAGATCATTAATGAATGTTTCCATTGTATACAGACTAATTTACTTATACTGTGCATTGTTTTTTTTAAAGCATCTTTCTTATTGTGATTAGAAAGGTAGTTGTTTTACCTTGTCCATGGATGAATCTGTTCACTTTAGACATTTTTTTTTTTTAAATACGTCACAAGCGTACAGGTAATTTAAAATGAACTAATGTAATAGTTTGCGTTACGTTACTTTTAGATAAACATTTATGGAGAAAAACTTTATTGGAAATAATACATGAAATGAAATGTTATTCTTAAAAAATGGATTCATTTACTCCATGTTGATAAGCCAATTTTTATTCGATATATGTGGATACGTCACGAGTAATAATAAATTTCTTATGGTTTTTAAAATTTTACTTATATTACCCTACAAACTAAATTGAATTTTCTTTTAATCAAGTATTTATGTTTTTAGGAACTTTAAGATGTTAGTTTGAAAAATTCCTTATTTCTGAAGTACAAGCTACTATTGTTTATCTTGTGCAAGCTACTATTGTTTATCTTGGTTAACATGGGACTGAAATATCCTAGTTGTCAACTTGTTAGGTTTCTGAACTATGTTTATAGTTCAATGCTCATTATCGAAACTTCCCGTGTGTTTATCGGCTATCGGCATGATAAACCTTTCCGTTGGAGAGTCCTTCTGTTGAGTTCATTGTTGTAACTGTGACTCATTCCAAAATGTATTGCCACAATTGAAGTGCATTGTAACCGGCCTTTATGGTTACTCTTGGTAATTGGGAATGTTCTACATACGTGTCATTTCACTCAACTATCTCAACTGAAAGCACTTGGATTTTATAAACATTTAATTTAATTTTTGGAATTAATACGCCTCAGGTTTTTATCGACGATTATATTTCGAATTAAAAAATGTCTTCTTTTTTAAAAGTTTTTATGAAATAGGATTATCTTGTGTTTTTTTCAAAAGTACTAAATAAATTGTGTACGAAATAGTTTTCGAAAATCTTGCTCAATTGCATTTAATAATAAAAAAATTTTTTTTTTTTTTTTTTTCCAATTCTTGTATATCTGCATTTGCCATTGGAATTGATATGCTTGATTATGTGATTATTTATTGTTTTAGAATAAATGCATTGTTTTTATTCTGAAGATATTTTCGCCTTTTAAGACCTATCTTTTACTTCCTATACATCGTTTTTTGTCTATTGTTTTTCATTGAGAGATGTTTGCTATTATGTTTATTGTTTAATCTTTCGGAATGGCGAAGAGCTAGTTTAATTTTATTTTTATTCTTATACATCCGAAAACTATTATTTATTCCAAACCACGAATCATTCGAAGAATGTAGAGGAATATTGTTTTTTTCTCCAAGAAGTCATAATCTCTAGATTTTCTCATCGAACAATTTTAAATATTGGCTTCGAATTCTGTGGTGCTATTTCAGTTTTTTAATTTAAATTATCTCGAAAGATTAAGTTTTTCTGCTAGAAAATATTTGTTCAATTTCTGTTATAAAATGTTCCGATATTCTTACATCTGTAGATAATTACTGTTAGCTGTATATTTTGAATTTGAAATCGTTTCAATGACTGCAATCTAGTGTTATTTTTGAAGTTCTGAGAGAAGATAACAGAACGGATTTCCCTGCAGCTTTGCAATTCAGCCTACGTTCGAGTTCAAGACTACTGCTCTTAAAAATTCTGGATTGTGAAGAACCTGATTTGAAAACCACTTTCAGCCCTAGTCAGAAGCTCTCTTCTTGGAAGAACCAATCGGAACAAATGTGTGGGGGAGAGGGAAGAAGAAAGCAACTATCTGAGATAATTGCTTTGAAACCGCAGACAGAGACTTCTTACGTCAGGGGTCAGCAGTGGAGGGTCTTTTTTACCTTTCTTCTTCTTCTTCTTCTTTCTTTTTTAATCTGGTTTTCTGCTCGTGCAGGTGTGCAAATCTGAGGGAGAAAAGCTTTATGCTCTCATTATAAGTGGATGAATTGATGTAGTCCTACCACATCCTGTTCTCTTTCACTCATTCCGTATATCGCTCCCCCACCCCCACCCCACGTGACTAACCTGTGCTGGCCACCTGAAATACGACTGAATAATTAAACTACCTTATTTTTTAAATGATTACAAAAAGCATTTAAAAATAAATTAATTTAACTTAGCATTTTTATTTTGATGCTTTCTTACATACTTAATTTATTAGCGTTAATTTTGTTTAAATACACATGATGTATTCGAAACTTTTCTTGGTGGGAGAAAATTCTACCACACTTTTACTCGTGAAGTGAGCGTTCAGATAATAATTTGAGTTTTCCAATACTGATTTAGTATCCACTGTCTTTTGTTTTGTTATCACATTCTGTCGGACGACAAAAGAAAACGAGCGATATACCTGTCGACGTGATTTAGGCTGCAATGTCGTCATCAATTTTTAATGATGATAATTCGGAATGAAACGCTATTTAACGATAAGAAACATAATTTCAGATAATAACATTACAAATAGTGTATTATTCTTACCTGCTTTGGATGAATTTATGTTAATGTTTAAAACAAAGAAAATTGAAGTTTTGTTTGTGGGTCCCCCCGCCCCTTAAACAAAGTTTGCTGTATAAAGAGGAACTATTGTACTTGAATGTTTTGGGAGAGTTCTCTGTCATTATTCATAGTACTGTTAAATTAAAATAAAGAAAAAAGGATCATAGTTGTATTATATAAATATTTTTTTTTTAACTGACTATATAATTACTATGGATAAATCTCATTCCTTATTTTAATTCCGATTTTATATAGAAGGAAATAATACATTTTATAATAATTATACATGTACATTCTCCTGTTTGAAGCTAAATTTTAATCTTCAGTTACTTCGTCCGAAAGCTGTGTTTTTGTACTAATTTACAAATCTATTATATTTTCAAAATGGTCTGAATTTTTTTGCTGTGATATGCGGTGATGTTTAATATTTTGTTTTAAAATGCACTTTAATTTGAAAATCGATAACATTGCCTGCTCAACTTAGGTTTCAGATGAATTTGTCCTTTATACATTAGTAAATTAATGGTATATGTTAAGCATTTTCATATATAAAGCAGAAGGCATTTTACTTATTTACATTTTATCAAGATAAATATATGAATTGAAAAGTTTTAAATTGTAGTCTTGATTTAACGTTATTATTTTTTTTTTTACAAAAATGAACCAAGTATTAAAAAATTAAGCAAAATATTTTGAAATAAAACATCATTCATTTTTGAATTAGCGAAATTAAAAAATATTTGACCTGCATCATAATTTTTTGGATGAAATTATAACTCTTCTGTAGATGTTTTTCTTCTTCTTTATTATTATTTATGATGGTCCAAAATGATGTTGACAAATTTGTTGATAAAAATAAATATGTAATACTGAACAAATTTGGCTGCTGTCATCTTTCGTTCATAGAGAAATGAGCGAAATGTTGAACGAGTTGTTGAAAAATGCCATGTTTTTCTCTCCCATTCACCTGTATACCGAGAGTTATTTCTCTTCTATGCCAATCACAACCAGCCTGACTATTTTCTTTGTTCGTACTTGTTATTATTTCACGTTAAGTTTAGAAAATTAACCCTTTGACAATCCACTGGAAAACTCCGTTTTTCGAGTTTCAAAAAGGGAAGCTCATAAATTAAGTCTTTCTTTTGGCTTTTTGCCTCCAGAACACATTTCAGGCAAATTGCCTACGATCTTTTAATTACGGTGCCAAGGCTTCTTTTCAGTGGGACAAAATGTTTATGAATGATGGCGAGGGTAAACTTTGGAGTAAGAGTAGAGAAGGTAAATATATTTTTGTCACTGTTTTTTCCTCCTCCTGAAATGAAATCTCGGGATAGGTTAGCGATAATTTTAGAACGGGTGCAGTTCCGAGACGCGATAACGACCGCCTTAAAATGTAACCTACCTCGCCGTCCCGAGCTGCGATTTAGAATTCATTAATGCGATTTTAATGCGAGTGATATGTGCTCCTCTCGGAACCGAACATCACATTTGTGTTTCCCACTCTCTTAAATTAGCTGTTAATCTTTTATCGAGCTATTTCGAATTTACAAATATCATTACATTTTAAAAGAAAGGGCATATAACGAATGTATATTTTGTTTTTTTAATTTTGTTGGGTTAAAGCAGATCAGGCCTGACAGTCGAGTGAATAGCGCTCTGGCGCTCGATCCCCCAGGTTTCGAGTCCTGGTGGTGCCAGGGATGCGTGTAGTAGTTCAAAATCCACTTTAAACTGTAGGTCCCGGTCTAATATGATTGTAGAGCGTTCGGCGTAGGACTGAAACTCTACCCCATAAAAAGAAAAACATCTCTTGTTTTGGAATCTGCCAGAAGGCAGTTGGTACTGGCTCACTGTGGGGCTGTTGCGACATTAAAGAAAAGGAGATCAATTCAAGTTTGAAGTAAAAACCTGAATTTTAGTCTCTCTTACTCGACTTTTTTCGTGTGTGTGTGTGTGTGCCTAAGAAATTTTATCCTTCCAGAACACAATAAATTACGATACAAACATTTCTCTCATTTTCTTCAATGGCGCTACAGCTCCACTGTGGGCCAAGACATTCTGCCCACTGGCAGATTCCGATTTGTATTACAAAATTGTTAATTATTTATAACCGAAGCAAAAGTTTTGAATTGTAAAAAAAAAAAAAAATATTTCCTCTTAAAAATAGAAGACAATTCAAAATTATAGAAAATATTTTTAAAATCCATTTATGAAGAAAATGTATCTTCTATAAATTTTAAATCGTCACTGTATTATATAGATAGCTATCTATAATTTGTTTCAAACTCAAACTGTTGAGTGCGACTGCCAAGAGGGCAGTAGTTGAAAGTGGGAGGGGTATGTTGTATTTCAAACAAATAAAAATTATATCATCTTAAATAAATGAAAAATTAATAAAATAAGTTTTATAGGAACATTTGATAAAACACAATTTTCTAATGTTCAGGATTTTATAATTATTAATTTAACTATGATTGGCCAAGATTTTCCGATTTATATATCCGATGTTAATAGTTTTTTATCACTTAAATTTATTTATGCGCGAATTTTTTTTATTATCTGCTATTAAATTTTAATTTCTATTAAAAAATCTTAAAAAATTTTTTCTGATAGAATATCATGTTCTTATTTTAAATTCTTATTTATAATTCTTTATGTTCTTACTTTAAATTCTTATTTATAATTCTTTATGTTCTTATTTTAAAAGCAAACCGTCTTATCGTTTATGACCCAAAATATTTAAAAACTTCATTAAATTTTCTCACTGAAAAAATAATTATTATTTGCTTTTATCTATTCCGTTTAATATAAAATAAACGAAACAAAACTATTATGACATTTAATTATAAAACAGGCTGAGGAAGGCGCAACAGAATTGATCTTTGCTCAAGATGTAGGACGCCAAAATTAAGTTTCGTTAAAAGCTCAAACATAAAGTTTTGAAATCCATTGGCGTGTATTTTTATTCTCTTTATTTGCCCAAACTCTTCTCGAATGGTTACTTTGGTAATTATTTTTAGTTATTAAAAACATTAAAATAAATGTCGTTCGTTAAAAAGCATTGATAAAACTCCTGTTCTGTTTCATACTTATTCATTGTAAAGTTCCAAATTACCTAAAGATCATTGAAACATTTATTTTGTTTACTACATTATTACTGCATTTGTATTTTTTGTTTTCTCAGATCTCATGGATTATATTCATTTTCATTAAATAACTTTTTCAAAACTCTTCAAGAATCAATTGAGAGAAAATTGGAAAGAATCGGAATCGTATCTTCATGTGATGCCAGCAAGTGCAAGCTTTTCATTCAAAACTTAACGCGCCTTTGACTCAACAGAAAACATTATCCTTTTTTTACAAATAAGGCAAGCTTGACTTGACGCAGCAGTCTTGTCGATTAGGAAAAACCCTGTGTGTGTGTAGCAAGGGAATATAAAACCGCCCTGGCGTAGAAAAAACAAAAGGATTTGTCTAGAAAACAACTGCGGAAAAGTGAATTCAGTGAAGAAAGCTGCTTTTTCATTCAATCTCGCGCGCAAAGGGAGGGTGGCGACTTCTTTGCTGGCATGAATAACAACTGTTGTATTTTTCGGTAGTCGTCGAGGTCTCTGCACTCTCAGATGCTGTGCTTTATCAAGGACATCGGGCAGAAAATAGTAAACATACAGACAGAGAAAAATGTAGCCTGTTGCTTTTCATCCAGTTTTCCTTTGAGGCCTGGAAGCTGCGTGTTTGAGTTCCTATTTGCAGTAAGTTTCAGTTAAGGAACATACGTCACTCGAAAGTAAAGTGATTAAAATACAATCCTGCAAATATAAATTGAAAATAAATCTTCTTATTTGTAATAATGAATCATTCTTACTTTTTTATAATCATATTTTAAGTTTGATGCAAAGCAATATAAAGCATGGTTGTTAATGAAATATAAAACAGCATGTTCATTTTTGTTATTAATTGCCTCATTTTGTTTCCTAAAATTCATTATTTATTTATTTTATTTCTCTATAATGTTTCCAATACTTCTTAAACTTCAATAATTCATCTCAAAAGGAAATTCTTATGTCTTTGAGACTATTTTCTAATATTATTAAATTCACTGTCAAAAATAGTATAATTTTATTAAGTTAATTATTTATCGTGCATTTAAAATTTGTACGAACACAAAGAGGATAAAAATAGTGTACTTTTTTAAGACAAGACAAAGAAATATGGGATACAAAATTTTTTTTTTTTATTATTATTTTTTTTTTAACGCTCTAAAATAAAAAGAAACGAAATTGAAATAATGTATCTCAGAGTTACATTCTCTCCACTAAAAGGCCAATAACAATTCTTGAATATGACACGTGTTTATATCAGCAACTTCGCCGCAATTCATTTCTACAATTCATATAATTTTGTCATTTACACATTTTTATGGATGCCATGAACCTCGTACCAAGGCATTATATATTCCCTTACATTAATAATTATTATTACTCGGTAGATAATTATTATTTTTCTTTTTTAATCTTAATTATTCTTTTTCTTAGTAATTGAGGTCACGTGGCAAATTAATGTACATCTTAAAGATTTTTTCATTGGTATTAGAACAATAGTCAAATATGTTATGAACTGATGCAAATCTAGTAAGAGCATGAATGATTATATATATAATATAATGTCTCTGCATTTTTAAGCCTGACATTATCCAGGATTACATGATGGTAAGTATTAGTTTCACAACTAACATCTGACTTGTCATTGACATTTACAAGCACGAATATTGTCGTTTATCGAATATAAACGACAATATTCGTGCTTATTAAATGTGGACATAAACTTGAGTGAGGATTTTATGAAGTAAGAACTTAAAAAATCGTGATCTAGATTTTGTTCAATTAACTTTAAAAAAATATATATACATAGTAGGATCTACTGCAATTAAGGCTTGTCAAATGAAGTATTTTCACATACATGTAACAGTTTCTATCAATTTTTCTTTTAATTTCTTGGCAGTTCTGCACGTCTGCGATGTTCCAGAACGCAATAGACAAACACACACAAGTATTTATTTTTAATGAATACTTGATGGAATTATTATTTTCAGAAAAAATGGTTGCCTTTCTCTTCAAAATGCAGATAATTTAAAATTAAATATTAAAATAATCACTATGATAATTCACTCTATATAAAAGAAATTTCATCTTTTAAGGAATTTTTTTTTTATATCCATTAAAAAGTAATTTAATTATCTGATTATCAATAAAGAACTGACTTTTTTATGTTTTACTTAATCTGTAGTGTATAAAATAAAGAATGGAAGTTTATTTATTTAGACTCAAGTATTTGTTATTATAAGAAACATTCATAAAATTATTATGTTCAACAATTATCTTACTTAATTTGATTATTATATTTTTTACCACTCGTTTTATATGTTTCCTTGGGGGCATTATTAGATCAATAAAGCAGAAAACACTCTTAGAATTAACTAAAAAAACTGAATGAAATTGTCAAATTCACTGATTCGGATAAAACTTTCATATAGCCTTCTCTCGCAACCAGTTTACATTGCGATAATTTTGGGATACAGCCGGGTTGATTGCATCTATTAGCTCTGCGACGGACGACACCGGATTACAAAATTCCGATGTTTTATCTCCCAGAAGATTCTGTTGTTAATCTATTTCTTATATCTGCAGTAGTTTTCAAATAATAGCTGAAATTGTCAAATTCACTGATTCGAACAAAATTCGCTATTTAAAGCTGGTAAGAAAGATTCCCTACCTCTTTGACCCCAAAAAATCATAATATCATTATGCAAGTTATTTATGGAAAGGAAATACTTGGGGGTAGCTAGTTTTCTAGAAAAAAAGACTCTATTTACTGATCCTGCAGTGCTGATCTTTCTATTATCTCTTTTCAAATTAGCTAACCGGTGTCTCGTTGATTAACTGTCCCAGCAGCTCGTTGATTAACTGACCGAAATTTATAACTACAGAAAATTAAAACTTTTTAATTTTCATTCATTCTTATATACATTCAATTCGACAATTATGAAGAAGAATGTTGTGAATAAATATTTATATATAAAAAAAAAAATTTGAAAATAAAATATTAATTATCCTATGTAATGAAATACCTTAAAGAAAAAAATATATTTTTAAAATATTCAATCACATAGACTTTAAAAAAATTAATATTTGAAGCAATTAATTTAATTATTTTTTTAACAATTTACTTTAAGGTAAATAGTTTTTTATTCAGGCCACCAGATGGCGCCCGGTGCAGAAAAATGATGTTTAATTAAAAAGTAAATTAGAATTTGCAATTTTTTGGCTAGACACAAAGTTAACGAATAACTTAAGAGAAAGCTTTAGGTATTATTGTTTTTAAGAAACATTGGAATATCATATATAATGTTTCTAATTTTATCAAAATATTATCCTTGTTCTGTAAATATATAGCAGACATAAGACATAAATATTTTACTGTTCTATATCGCATCGAAGAAAAGTACTATAAATTGAGGAAAATACAAGTATTTTATTGGTGTAATTTCAGAGACGTGTTTTTATGTAAACAAAACAATTTTTATCGAGGCAAATAACGAATACGTTTTATTCTATAAATACAAGTTATAGTTCTATCTATAGATATTGAATTTGCTACATATTTGAACTAGTGTTTTCTTTTTATATTATAAAATAATATATAATATTATATTTATTATTAAACTAGTAAAATATTTACTCCTTTTTTAACAGTTTCAAAGGAGAAATATTTTATTAAAAATCCATGTAATTTTCACATCTGCTTTTTATTTTTTCTCTTTTCTTACACATGTTTTATTAATTTATTTACGTGAAGGATAAGTTGGCGTATATTTTTTAGTTATTTAAATTTTTTATGATTTTTCTTTTTATTTTCTAAATTAAAACTGCTCGTAAACAGTGGTAATATGCGCAGCTAGAGTACAGGAAGGTTCGAATCCGCTGGTGGCGTCTGTTACAGTCGTTGCTTTCAGAAACAAAGGCACACTCCATGGTAACTGTGACAATGTATGTAAAGCGTGCCCGACTCGTGGCTCAGTGACAACGTGCGTCCCTGGTGAGCATTAGGGCTGAGGTTCAATCCGCTGGTGGCATTGTTGCAGACACTGTTTGAAAAAACGAAGTGACTTGATGATGTTTGTGATGTTCAGCATCTTGCCTCGTGAGTCAGGCTACCTGGTGGGAGTTTACCGGGTTTACTCCCATACGATACATAAATTTGTGGTAGTTCGCCCTAAATGTCCTCCCGAAAGGCACTGCCCTTCTTTAGTGATTTGGAGCCAAGTCAGACTTCTACCTACAGGTGCTCTATCACAACAGCAGCTTTACCCTTTTCCTTTATTCATGAGCAGACAAATGACGGGCTCATGGGGTGGAGAATTAGTCGCAACAACAATATTTAAAGCGATATTTATCGATAGTCACGACGCCTGTTGGGCTGCAGGAGCAGTTACCCCTAAAATTTCTCCCGAAGGAAATGTCCTCCCTTTATCACACGTCGATGGGCTGTTCTTGGCATACATCAGTGGAACACGAGGACCACCGATATATAAAAAAAAAAGAACTGCTTTAAAATTAATGCTAGTTGTCGGATATGAAAAGGTCGTGGGGAACGTTGAGGAAAAGAGCTGACAGGATCCTTGAATCAAAAAAAAAAAAAAAAAGTTGCAATAAAATAAATAAAAAAAACCCGAAGCAGTACGAATTCGAAAGTTTATCACGGACACGCCCTATTTCCCTCGCTGAGACAGAGAAACGCCGGAAGAAAAGTGCAAAATAATAAAATGAAAAAAAGAAAAAAGTAAGAAAATAAGAAAGCCTTGAAAGAAATTTGCATTCTTTCGTACACTTCGTTTATCATGAGAGCGGCTTTGAAATGTCACTCCTCGCGACATCATTGATACTGAAGATTTGCGAGTGGAAACGAGTTATTTGGACTTAATTGAATAATGTTTGTACCTTCTCAATGCCTCGATTCTCACGAAGGAAATTAATTTGTTTCAACCCAAACTTCGCACGATTGCTGTAGTTTTTTTTCTTTTTAATTTTCACCACAAGGTTTGCATCAAGGGCGATTTTATTTTGGGCATCTGTTTTCTTTTATTGATAATTGGTAATGATTTTTTTATGTGTCTTAAGTCGGTTATGGAGACAGTAAATTTACGTATTTACAACGCCTCACAAGACATTAAAGTGGAATAATTCTGGGTCTATTATGATGTTTGTTCAGCTTTATCCTAGTCGCCAGCCGCATGAAATGTTTCTAATTTGAGACTCAATTAGATGGTATTATAAAAAGAATATTATTCGGTCGTTAATAAATTCATTAAGTGTATTGACTGAAATCGTCGTAAATTTTCATTGAAATTGACCCAGTTTCTAGGGCATGTTCTTATTTATCATTTGGACGTTACCATATTGGATCTTTTATTTAGTTGTTTATTTTTATATAAATTGCTTTTCTACAGTAATTTATAGTGGTTTTCTATTTAAAATATTTAAATTTGTATTTTATTATATTTAAATTTTTTTGCTGTTTTTGTGTATATATATATATATATATATATGTTTAAATTCGTCGTTTTAATATCCAATATCGCTTGCATGTTTCTAACATGCAAATAGTAGATATTAAAAAAATGACATATATTAAAATAATATAGTAGATATTAAAATGACAGTTAGTTTAAGTTTCACTTTAACAACAACAACAAATATACTTTTTTTCTATTGTTAGGAACAATGTTTCAAATTCTTATATCATTCTTATAAATTCTTAGATTATTTATCAAGTTCTAAGATCATTTATTAATAAGATATGGTTTACTAGTATATGAATGAATAATTGTATGTACTTTCCAATAGATATTTTTTTATTTGTTCTTATTTATTTAAGGTATATTGTTGTGTAAGATTATTGAAAATAATAAGGGTCTTGTTCTGATTTCAATAGATTGTGTTTTTATGTTGGAAAAAAGCAAATATTTTTTTCCAACTACATTTTAAGATTTATAATATTATTGAACATGTTTATTCAGCAAATCATACATTATTCTTTTATATGAGTGCATTAATATTATTTTATTTATTATTATTATGCATCACATCATAACTCATACGATTTTCAATCTTTCCTACCGTTAAATTGAAAGTACCTAATTTTTTTGATAATGTTGTTAAAAAATAATTTTTTATGATAAACTGCGTCTTGCTTGCAAGTTCAATGATAATATATAAATAATAGTAACCGTTTCACTTCCAAGTGTTTATTGAACAATATCTGAAAAAAAAATAAATAATATTTGAGCAAAGTCACGTTCGGCGTTTTGAAAAGGAGTCAGAAACGAGTTGTTAATATTTCCCCATATTAACAAAAATTGCCGAAGCACATGAAACTTGTTTCTGCCGAAGAGTTCTGCTTTCCGGCACGACACGGAACCTAAAGTAAGCCGTGCCATTAACCGGACGCGAAAGCAATTAGAAAGACAGCTTTATTTGCCTAAATATCCCATTTGCGGCTTTAAAGGGTGCATTGCCGCCGCCATATCGCTTTTAAAAACGAGTTGAGTGAACTTGAGACGCAAAAACAGACGACCATTTTCCGTTAACTAGACTCTCTCTTCCGAGGAATTTCTTTTTTTCTTTAAAGAAAGAATTCTTTTAGAAAAGTTATTCTGCAATTTCGTGAAAATTGATTCGAATAAGAAAAGTTCACGAGAAACGTTTTCGTTCTAAATGATAATTTTTTAGAATAATCTAAAGTTATAAAATATGTAATACCTAGATCATTTGAATTTGTTATGATTTTTTTAAAAAAAGAGTATTATTGTAATGATTATATAAAAAAACACTATTGATTAAAAAAACTAAAAAATTTTATATACAAATTGAAATACAAAACTTTTGTCTTCATTTTTATTAAAAACGAATATCACAATAATTATTCAATAATTCATAATATTTCTGTATATTTCATAATAATTCATGTATCTCATTCAATAATTATTCCTTCTTTAAATTTGTACCCCATTGTTATATACTCAATGCATTATAAGTTTGGCAATTAATGAAAAAGTAAATTTATTGCTCTTTTATTTTAAATAATATTAGCAATTTCCTTTAAATCCGTTCAATTTGTTTCGCGAACATATTGTAATTGCTAATATTTTTGTAAAATAAATTCTTGACATTTTGTTTTTACGAAATTATATTATAATAAAGATAACAATAGAAACCATTTAAAATTCACTTTATTTGCCTACACTTGTTGAGTTTGAGTTGTGAGTTGCCTGTTATCAATTTCGATAGCAATTTAGTTTATAGTTTTATTTATATTACTGTCGTTCCTTTTTCCTGTTGCAAATAAATGAAAGTAAATCATGCGCAATATTTATTTTGCTTTAATTTAAACTTTGTTACTTTTATTCGTAAACACTTCTTTCCAGAAATATACAACAATATTCTTTAAAGCTGTCATTACAAAGAAAAAAAAAAAGAAAGAAAAAAAAAAAAAAAAAATTGGGAGAGAGAAAGCTTTGTTAATCTTTTAGTTAAAACATCTCATTAATTTATTTCATATGAAATAAATCAAATTTGTCTTTCCTGTATTTGACATTTACAGCTAATAGAGCTATTTCCATAAATCTGAAAGATTTTTTGTTTGGAATCTATAAACCCACAACTCGAATTGAGGTGTTTTTATGAAGTTTTTTTTTACCTTTAACCAATGGTATGGCAAATTGAAGCTTTTCACATTTCTATTAAATCCTTTAAATATGTCTACATAACGCAATTTTTATAGTCGCTTTTAAATTAATTTCCGATATTTTTTGTTTAACTGCAAATTTTAGTTTTAAACGTAAGTTCTGATTTAGATTTTCATAAAATGTAAACTATTTAATCTATTTATACTATATAATATCAAGCAAATGTTACCTAATATATTCTCAAATGTTTTTACCATAATGTTTTTCCTGTATATTCATTTTTTTTTTTTTTTTTTTTTTTTTTACGCAAGCTGCAAGAATTTAAGGAAACGTAAATCAAATTCCAGGCAAGATTATCAGTTGATGGTTTGTAGCAAAATAAAAACATTTTGCAACATATGTTGTATTGCATCTTATTTTTTTCTTTTAACTGAGAGTCAAAGTTCGAGAATTTTTGCTGAATTTAACGTAATGAATGACGTCAATTACGTGATACATTCTTTTCGATTTTTTTTTTTTTTTTTTTTTTTTTCTTTCTCTCTTCCATTTTGTAATATTGGAAAAAACATTTTTTGACGTAAATATACTTTTGTTATAACGGTATAAGATGTCTTGTGATACAAATAAACGATTTTAAACTTATTCTGATTAAGATGATTATTAGTTCAATGTAAAGAGTTAATCCTTTTGGAAACTAAATACTGTTTTCAATTAGACAAGCAAATTTGAATTGCATCATTATCTAAATTCAATTTTGTTTAATGATTATCAATACCTATTAAAGCATATTTTCGACTCTAAGCTATTCTTAGTTGCATACTGAAACAAAAAAAAATATTTTTAGTTTTATTAAAAAAAAAAAAAAAAATTTTATAATTTAGATATATAAGCCGTTGTTTGTTGCCACGATAAACATATCATTAAATGAATCTTCTTTACCAAGATACCCACTTTTCTTGAGATCCAAAAAGCACTCAATTAAAAACAGTATATAATAAATTATATCTGAAATTAGATTAATTATCCTAGAAAAATCTTTATTTATCGAATTTCTATCCTATTCAGATATTACTCTGTATAATTTTATTAAATTTGTTGTTATTCATATCATTATCAAGCTTTTTTAATTCCTTCTATTAGTTCACACTCTCCCTATATATATCTTGTTCAAATTTTTAATCGTTCATAAAATGCTTTTTATTCATCCGCTTAAGTTCAAATGCATTGTTTGAACTTGTAGTGGATAACACTTGATGTTAATACAGTTTTTTCAAATATTAATTCATTAATTAAATTTAATTAATTAATTTTAGTTTTATTTTTACATTTAAGTTGCATGTATCTAATAATAGATGGCGCTATTTGTGAAGGACTTTTCTGCAATATAGTGAAAGAAAAAGTAGGAATTGACTTTAAAAAAGTTTTTTTTTATATTACTTGTTTCTGTCGGTGTGAGAAAATTATTGTACAACATATTTCTACTCATTTAAATTCACAAACCTTAAATATTCGAATATTTACTCGAACTCTAGCTTAAACTGGATGAATCATTTTTTAATTTTATTGGGAAAATAATAGGAAATTCTAAAATTGATATGTAGTTTTATTTATACATTTTGGCTATAGAAATATTTGATATAATTGTCTTTTTATTGTTTATGTAACTTAAATACTTTTATAGCATTAATAGTCTTAAAATACAAAAACTTATGCCAAAATTTGTTTTTACAAATTTAATAAATGTTTCTATATAAACTTACATCCTGCAACCTGTTTAAACTTAATTAACCTTTATTATCCTATATAAACTTGCCGCCATAAATTATTCTACTTTTTAATACATTGACTTTACATCCTGGAGAACCCATTTGCAACTTTTTTTGGGTCATTTTCAAATTGATTCGGATTTCGACTCCCCGAATCAAAATTTTCCGTTGCATCATTTGTTCCGTTTTTCCATTCTCTGCCGTGGTACTAGACAGGAATATTTTCGCGCTAGTGTTTCGCACATACGCCTCCGCGTGCAGCATCTATTGCGACGGGTGGATAGACGCGCCTTTTGCTGACTCACCGCATTCGATTGCGATAAATGCGAAGCGATGCTTTGTCTCTCTCGCCCACCATTCGAAACTGGGACTCGGTTCCATCTCGGTTTTCCATTGATGTGTCTTTTAATTCTTGCATTTTGTTTGTCGGCCTCAGAGAAGGAGACAGCCCTTTCCTCTCTGTCGCACTTCCTTCCTGTGACGTTTGCCCATTGTTTCTTCTCGTCGGAAAAAAACTGTCGCGACCGTCCCCCTCTGACAAGACCGGCATATTGTTTGTGGAAGTTATGACTTGCCTGTCTGTTTGGAAGACTTGACAGATGAACCGTACGAGCTTATGACCATTCTTTTTTTCTTTTTTTTTTCCCCGTGCGTGTGTTCTCTGAAGACATATCTATTGTAATAGCCTTTCATGTCTTTTATCCCCCCTCTGTTTTATCAGAGTAATAAATGGGTTGATCCGTAAACAGAAGCAATTAAAAATATACTCACCGATTTCATGGGATGATGTCTATCAGAATAATTTGAATGTTAATATGTATATAATAACTGTGTCTATTAAGAGTCTATATATTATGCACTTTAATATTTTTGATTTATTCGAATTTAGAAAATGCTTAGATGGGTTTTTAATATTCAGTTAGACGCTGCATCTTCTTGATTGGCGCAACAATCCCATGGTGGGCAAAGCCGTCTGCCCACTGGCAGATTTCGAGACAGGAGATGTTTTCTTTTTCACGGGTTAGGGTTGTCAGCTCTATGCTCTGCAGTCATATTAGATCGGAACCTACGGCTTAAAGTGGATTCTGAACCACTAAAAATATCCATGTGACCGAGCGCCAGAGCGCTAGTCCCTCAGCCATCAGGTCCCATCTAACCATCTACTGGGTTTAATTTTTTGTGCACAAGTCCAAAATAAAAATTAAATTAGTTCATCTTTTACATTGCTAACAATAACCACTTGATTAGAAAGTATTGATAAATTTCAGCTAAAATAATTGTGGGGTGTTTTTTAACAAAAGCACAGTTAGAGTTCTGACGCCCATGTAGGCCGATTTGGCTCTGCTCAAATACCTCTGCGATCCGGGTTTTTTCCAATTCCATACCAGAAAACAATCAATAATGCAAATTAATAGCCAATATCATGGGATGATGAGCCAATATCAAATTGTTATTCATATTGTAGACAATTCTGAGTTGTCTAAGACGATAGATAATCTATGCATTTTTAGGTCTTTCATAAGAAGGTTAGGCAAATCCTCAAAAAATCGGTTCAGTTCAATATCTCTTCAACCAAGCTTATCTGGTCGCAAAAATATTGAAGCACAATATCCTAGTACACCCAGTATTATTTATAGCAATCGGACAAGAGTGTACCGCGATTCATTGCTTTTGAAGGATTGCTCATCGCAATTGTCCAGTTGCGATTCTTTCCATGTAGGGCTTATAGGTTGTGAAAAACAAAATTTCCCTGCTTCGGGCTAATAGTCTTGATACTTACAATATCACAACGTTTGTCGGTGTTCTTTTCAATTTACTGTAGTCGGTGGGTTGTTTTGTGATACTGGAGGCACAGGTTTTGGAACTCACACTTTTGTTTTTACACTCACAGACACTACACATACAATTAGTTAATATTTAACACATATTTTAAAATAAAAAAAAAAAGGAAAAGTCTAAGTTTTGTATAAAGGGAGCCGGAATCTTCACTGAGCGCAGGTGTGCTCAAAGTAAATGACCTCTCTGATGAGAACGTTTGTCCTGAATGGCACTCTTTGCCGAAGGAAAGAATGGTTACAAGTTCGAATATAAGCCGAGACTATTTTCTCATAAAAAAAGAAAGATTACCTAGGGTACAAAACCCTTATATAAGCCGAAATTAAAAAAAAATTTAAAAAGTTCCATGAGGGCGAAATTGTTATCAAGCAGGTAAACCAGGTGGAATATTTTCCAATCAAATCGCTGTAAAGTAAAAGCCAGACATCGACAATGATATTTATAAATATGGTAACCCTATCTGAAACTAGCACATTGTTTTCATTCAGTTGTATACGGTATGGGGTATCTACGTTAGTCTTGTTTTCTGTTCCATTTTAGTTTTTGTCTGAAAGTTGAGCTCAAATTTTGAACTATAGGTGATAGCTTTTTGCTGAAAATTCCAACAGTATGGTTTCTTCGGTGTTTCCCCATAAATGAACATGTTTGAGAGTGGAAGAAAAAAAAAAAAAACCTATAAAATTAGCGGAAATTAATTAGAGTCTTAATAAGAAATTTTTTTACTTTTGAGTTAGCTGAGTGTAAATTTCGCAAATCGATTTTCGATTTTTATGGCAATAAATAACGCAGCAAACCAGCAATACAAACAAACAAATCACTCATTTCATTTAAAATTAATTTTTTTTCATAAACTTAAGAAATCAAAACATGCGATATTTGGCAATTTATCGCTTGCTCCCTGCTAACTGAAAAGAGCTTTCTCTCCTCTCTTTTTTCTTACCTTTAAAAGTACAGGCAGATTCGTGTATAAGTCGAACCCTGTAATTTAGTTAAAAAAAAAAGTTAGTTTACAAATTTCTCAAAACTAATGATATGTAGAACATTTAAATTGAATTTGAACTTGAATTAAACTTTATTCAAATTGATTAAATTTCTTGCACGCAGAGAAACCTTGCATGTGCCCAACGTCTTGAAAAACATCCGTCGTTTGATCTAACGCTAAATAGTTTCCGGTTCACTTTTCCCAATCATGCGTTTTTGTACAAAGAAAACGCTCGAGTCTATAGTCATGGTCCTTGACCATCTCTGTCCATTAAGAGCTTTAATTGAAACAATTTGGAGGATTCTGGATGCGCGCAATCTCAGGCTCCACTAACTGTTCAAATCTGACTGTCCGGACAGAATTTTCTCAGCAGACTATTTTTCTCAGTCGGCGAACCTTCATCTAATCAGGCACGCTATGATTTCGAGCGACTCGAGTTGAGTTGTTCACTCGCTTCTCTTGCGAAACCAATCAGCGTGTCCACCAGGCTTTGGAGAGAGCAACAATGTTTCAGTGAAAAGAAAAGGAGAATCGGAGAGGTTTTTGACATTTAGAAGAGGCAGAAGAAAGAAAAAAAAAAAAAAAAAAAAAAAAAATGATCTCACAATCATTCAGTTACCCTCCAATACTCCGGGGTCAGAAAACACGAAAAGTTTTTTTAAATCGTGAGAAAAAGACTAGGTGCGTGTAATAATGACTTATATGAGATGAATAATTTACTTTTTCTTAAAAGTTAATGACATGGAGATGTCGTTTGCCCATATATAACATTGATGAGATTAAGTTATGGCGGCGGTATACTACAGGAAACTAAAATATGAATCTTGATATGTATGAGGCATTTTTCATGTATCGGTGTACATGTATTTTTGTATGGTTAAGTACACTTGGAAATTAAATCTAATGACGAACTCAGTTTTTTACAAATGTTATTGCGAAAGGAAAAAAAAGATATATATTACTTAAATCGGTATTCTAAATAATACCAGAAATATTTTGCATGCTTTTTTTTTTTTTTTTTTTTTTTCAGATAAAGTTGTGTTATCAATTTAAATAATAATAATAATTACAATAATTAGTTCTGTAAAACTCGTTTGATGTTTTTTAAATTATCGCTTCTTAAAGTCAAAGAATTCTAGAATCTCATATATAGAATGAATATTGGTTTTTATCGATTTGTCTAAATCGAAGTTGTGAAGAATTTAGAGTATTGTGCAAAATATTAGTATTTTCTTTATGTTCTGTTTTTAAAAATTTTCGCATAAATTATCAATCAAGACTTTTTATTTTTCTCTTGGAGTAATTTTCATTGAACATAAAAATCTAAAAAAAAATGAGTTTCAATAAAAATAATATATTGCAAAATTAATAGTGTGTGTTTTAATGTTAAAAATTCCTTTTCCTCCTCTTTCTCTGTCTCTTTTGAAAAAAAAAAAAAGTTAGGACCATGAACATTTTGTATTTAATTAAATGTATTGAATATCTGTTAATTTCCACTGGGGGGCCTGATGGCTGAGTGACTGGCATTCTGGTATTTGGTGTCACAGGTTTTACCTCGCGTCCCGGCTGTGCTATGGATGCTTGTAGTGTTTCAGAATCCACTTTAAATCGTAATGTTGATAACCCAACCTTGTAAAAAGAAAACATATGTTTCGGAATCTGCCAGTAGGCAAGACAGCCATGGTCCAACATGGACTGTAGTTACAAGGAGTTTTCCTCTAGAAATTTATGCAATTAATCGCATTTTATCTAACTTTCAGTAAATAGCAAATCAGAGATCTTTTATTTACACAATTGTAAAGTTTAGTAAACAATAATTATATAGATATTACTGCAATGAATAAATAATTTTTTTTTTTTTTTAAATAGTCTTGAATCACTTCCTTAAGATGGTAAAAATGGTCCTTTTAGTTAAAAGGCGAATACACTCTCTGAGCTCTTTGACGGAGTTGTGTCAGATAATTGACCATGATAAATCCGACTTCTAACTTACGTCATTGCTTCAGTGAACTTTTTAGCACGTGATCGAGTAAAATCTCTTGTGTCGGGGTCCGCTGACCATTGGACCGTGAGCTGCAATTTCGTCGCCGTCTCATTTCAGATTCTAGGCCATGTTTTGAAGCTGCTGCTGCTGGGAGTAGAAACTTCTCCGGAAATCAACTCAGCGACTATAGACCTCAACGCTTTTGGACTCTTTAATAATGGCACTCCGGAAAACGATTGAATTTAGAGGTGCCTTTTTTTTTTTAGGGTTCGACGGCTTTTAAATACTTATCTGCTGTCATTGTTCGTCGGCTATTAAGCTCTGCTCTGCTGTTCCCTACAGCACTGAAAGAAGTGGTTTTAAAATGCATGAGCGAAAAAAAAAAAAATTTTTTTAACAAAAACTAGTGTGGTTTATATTTGGGAAAACAATAAAATTTATTGCTGTTACATACTGTATAAAGTTTTCAGTTATGTGAAAAGGATAGGAACTTTCATCCACGTACCTTTTCATATTATGAATTCAATCATTCTGTAACAAAAATAATTGATGAAAATATTATAAAAATAATTCACAGAACATAATTTACTGCCATGAATTTTTTTGACTGTTCTAGTTTTCTTTCCTTTTAAGTATTTATCACATTTCGCCCACTTCTACGTGAGTGATAAATGATAAAAACATTTTTAATAATTCTTTTATTACAGAATTGATTAAATCTGCTGAAAATTAGACTTTTTGTATATCTGTACGTGTGTTCTATTTTTTATTTCTTTTCTTTTTTTTTTTAAACTTGACTTGACTTAGAGGCTTTGAGATTTATGATTAAATAATTAAAAATTTTATTTACTTTATCTCAATTTATTCAAACACTGTTGAAATGTTACAGTAAATAGAATTTTTTTTTTAAATTGATTACTGTTGGTATCAGTTGTATAAGATTTTTAATATATTAACAATGGATTAAATATAATCTTTACAGTCATAAAGTAAAGTTAAATAATTTTATTTATTATATACCTAAAGATTTAGTTCTTGTATTAGGAAATTTATTCTTATACTGCACGAAAACTTCATCATAATTACAAAATTGAATTTGTTAGATTAATTCCAAAATAGAAATTTTGTTCTTATTAATATTAAGGTCTAAGAAAATCTTTTATTGTTCTTTTTTAAAATCGATAATGATTTTGGAAGCCATAAGACTATCGAAATTTTAATAACTGATAGTCATAGACGGTGCAAAAAAAAAATTACTATTTATTGTTAAATCAATTGAATGCAACTATACATTATCTCCCATTGATATTTGTAAGAGCACAATACACTTTTTTTAAATGATTTTTTTTTCATCCGTGAATCACTAACTAGTGTGACTGAATAATCCACAAAAATTATTTAAGGTTTCAAGAAAAAAAAAAATTAATGTACGATAAAGAAATTCATTATCAATTGAGTGTTAAATATATCCCATGATAAATTTCACTGTCACTGTAATTCAAATTTTCTATTATTTTCTATACGTAATACTAGTTACGTATAAACATTGCTATACGTTACTAAAGTCACTACATTGCTATACATAAATAAAGGAAAATATTTAATTTTAGAATTTTCTGATGTACTTAAAACTAAAATCGAATCTGAAAACTATTCTTATTTTTTTGTGTAAATTCGTTTCATTATATTTGTATGTGTGTGTATATATTTGAAGGAGAAGTATAGTCTAATATTTTAAACTGTAGACAGTACATCAAAACAAAGACATGTTTTTATATTTTTAAAAAATGTATCAGTTTTACATCTGTTCTAATACTTCAGTTTGATGTTACAAAAATATATGTGGAATCATTTATTGCGTGCAAAATGTACTAAAATGTCTTTACTCTTTCAGTCATTTAACACAGACTACGACTTGGGTGGATCCTCGGAAAAAGATCTCCACTGGAAGCATGGCAAATTCAGTGAATATGCAGAGCCTCGGTCCTTTGCCAAAAGGATGGGAACAAGCAACGACGCTTGAGGGAGAAGTGTATTTTATTAACCACCTTGAACGTACAACAAGTTGGCTGGATCCTCGAATACGTAAGTTGCACCGGATGTCACAGCTACCAAAAGAACGTGTATTCATTTGTATCGTATATGCTATTTACATGTTTAGTGTTACATCTACATGTTAGGATCTCTGATCCGGCATTTCTTGCTTCTCCCAGTATTTCTCATTATTGAGGGAGGAGGGTGAGATCCAAAATATGTAAATTAAAATAGAAAATAAATATAATAGAAGTCTTTCAGAATATATATAGATGTCAGCTGTTAAAAAAAGTTTCTAGATTAATTCCTTAAGGGATCTAAAGGATCTAGATTAGAGTTATGGAGTTACTATAGGGACCACAAGGACATACTTTATGCATTAAAAAAAAAAATTTTTTTTTTTTTTTCGTATTTATTAATTTTAATTTAATAGAAAAATTTAAATAACTTAAATAATGAATTTAAAAAAATTAACTGAAAATGCAAACATCAATAAATTACGAAACAGTCATGCTATAAAAAAACACTCAGATTTATGTAATCAATGTATCATAAATTTTGTAAGGACAGTTTAACAGCAATTGAGAAAACAAAGGAGCACAAATGATAGTAAAACATGCTTTGAGAAAAACGAGTTTAAAGGTTCTAGATTTATTTCTAAAACGATATGAAAACGGCATTTTAGTAAAATCCTGATTTATATGAAGAAACATCTACTTCCACCTCATTAAAATTAATCTTTATATTTTTTTGGAAATTTTATTTATTGTTATTATTTTTATTTTTAATTGTTATAGTGTTCTGATAGTTTTTGCTTTCTATCGTTCACATGTTCTTAGTTACGTCGTTTAGTGTTTTGATACAGTGAAAGCCGGTATTATTTTTCACTTTATATTTCTCCGACATTATATTTTTTTAATTCTTGCATTACAAGAGGGAACAGCATCAAACATATCGAAGTCATATCATATGTCGAAACATATGTTAGTCTCCAAATAACATAATAGAGAGATTTATTATCTTATTATAATTTAAAATCTGAACAAAATTCACCCAAAATATTATTTAAATATAGATTTATTACACTAGATGCTAGAATATATATATTTTGAATCAAAACTTTCCAATACAAAACTAAGCATTTTAAAATTAAATTCTTAATATGGAGTTATCTTAATGATTAATTTAAAAAAATACAATTTTGGAACAATTATAAACCGAAAATTTTCATAAACAATCAAATAATATAATTGATGTGTATTTTTTATGTAATCAATCATTCTTATTGATGATTGTATACAGTAAACTTACAACATTAATGGTGAATTTAAGCACAATACATTATAATTTTCCAACAATATTAAAATATTTTCTTAAACATTTGTCAATTAAATGAAATCGAAAATCGATATGAAGTCAAATGCTGACCATTTGCAAAATTTAAAAGTATTTGAGTTTTACTTCCTGAATTAACAATATTTCATGTAATAAAAATATTCTAATTTGATCACTATCTTCGAAAGTTAGAAATTTTTTTCATCTGTCTAAGAATTATAATGCAAAATTATAAATCCTTTGTTTTTTTATTAGTCATTATTTTATTTTTGTATGTATCTTGTATATCATTAAATAACTTCAAATTTTTATCAACTTTTATCTAAATTTTAAATTTATTTTTATTTATACATTTTTTCCCCTATAGCTGCTCATCTTCAGAATCCTCCAACTGTAAGCTCTCCTACTCAGCAAAATACTCCTGGTCTCCAGTCTCCAAATCAAGCTCAAGTAATAATATATTTTATTTTAATAATCATTTGAAAAAAGCAATAAATAAAAAGCACTCTAGTGTTATAGATATATTTTATTCTTCCATGCTTAAAAACATTCTTGTAATTTTATCATTTTCTTCCCATCTTTGTTGTAATATAAATAATATTTTTATTCTTTAAATTATAAATTGTTTACATGATTATCATTAATGCATTCTGCCTTAATTGATACCACATTTAGTTAATATATAATAAGATAAATTTAAAATATTTTTCACCTTTCGTGGCAAAGATGTTAATTTTTGAAGATTATAAACATAATGTGCAATGTAAATTAAATTTCTATTTGTAAATAAACGGGTTTTTTTTCTAACTGTCTTTCCAGTTTAAATGAAAAACATAATATGTATCATTATAATGCAGAATATTTTTTTTGGGGGCTCGTATCTTTGATGTTTGTATCTTCTTTTATTTAATGCTGTAGTAAAACAATCATTTTTTAACTTTTCACAACTTTCTTCCTTCTGATTTTCCTAGGTACAAGCTCCTAATAATGCCAATCTCTTACGAGAACTTCCTGCGCAAACTATTAAACTGCCCCCTTCACTTGCTGCTGCTGTGAGCATCCAACAGAGACAGCAGAATCTTCGTGTACAGAGCTTAGAAATGGAAAGAGAACAGTTGAGACTTAGACAACAAGAAATAATTCGTCAGGTAATTTTTTACTTTTACTTCATCTCATGATACTAGCTTTGTCAAAAGTACTATAGAGAAAATAAATTATAAATTTAAAAAAAATTGTAGATTTACTGTCAGTTCAACAATGAATTCGTTATTGGAGATTTGGGTGTTTTTTGCTTAAAAGTAGGAAGTAGAAGTATTGCATTGATTCTTTTATCAACTGCACAATCTTACTCTTCCATTTTATAAATATAATTGCTATACTCTTTATAGTATTTTTTGAATAATGCATTATCTCATCTTGCTTTTATTTATTCTGAAATATAATACAACATTCATATTTGTTGTGGAATATTGGTATTTTGTTCATTTGCCATTTGGTTTTTCATAGTTTAAAATTTATCTAATTTTATTAAATTTCGTCACAATAAATGTAATTTATTAATAAGTTTGCAAAATACAGTTATGTAATGCAGTATTTTGCAAAATGCAGTTGTTTTAAATGCATCATTTCTAATTTTTACACTTCAATGTTTATTAAGATGTTGCAATGGTGTAATATTATGTTTCTTCATTACAAAATTAATTTAAGACTAGACATTTTAGTTTTGATTGAATATTTTATAAATATCTGCAGAATATTAGATTTTTTTATCTATTCTATAAGTATTTATATGACTGTCTGTAGCAATACAAAATCAAAGTCGATGCACTTATATACAGAATATATAAAAAAAAAATAACATAACATATTTTTTTCCAAAATAAGAATGCAATTTTATCACAGAACTTTGCCTTTGGTGTATAGTATAATATACTAAGCATTTTATATAATCTTTTTTTCTAATTATTATAATATTTAATTTCTTTAAAAGTATTTCATCAAAGAACAATGTAAATGTATTACTGTGTATTACAGTTATTCTTTTCTGTTTGATGAAATATTTATAAATCTTTTTTTCTGTAGCAGGAATTGTTGCTGAGACAGACTCTTGGAGAGAAGTTGACTTTAGCACCTTCGCCTACTGGATCTACTCCTGATCTTCCTCCTGTGTCCACCAGTCTGGATTCATTCTTGGAAGGAGGAACAGATTTTCATTCCCGTCAAGAAAGTGCAGACAGTGGCCTAGGATTAGGTCCCAATTATAGTCTTCCACATACACCGGAAGACTTCCTAAATAATTTGGATGACATTGAAGGTATAAACTAAAAACATTTAAATATTGAAATCAGCTTTCTGCTAATAATTGAAAATAGAATTAATAACTGAATAAAACTAGTTTCATAAGATTGAATTATAAATATTAAGTTAAAGAACATTAAAATAATATGAATATTAATTTTAAAATATTTTACTTCCATGAAACCTTCATTATTGAATTATTATTTTCATTTCTCTTTAGCTATTAATTCAAAGTAAAAATTGTATACATTTTGCATTAAATCATTCAATTCAAATCATTTTTATTCTGTTATTATTAAATATTAGCTAAATTCTGTATTTTTAATTTTTTCAATAGATAAGATCATACTACTTGTGTGAATACTAGTTAAAAAAACATTTATAAATGTTGAATTTCAGTCAAACTAGATATAAAAGTTACTTTCTACACTGTTAAAATATTTTACAAATAAAAATTTTTTAAATATCTTTATTTTCTTTTTGTTTTGTACAAATGATATATATTTATTTTTTATGTTTGCAAGATGAATGGAAAAAATAGTTCTGTTAATTTATTGTTATTATTGTGAATAACTGTTCATGTATTAAACCTAAAAGACTAACTTACATCAGAACAGAATTCCTTGTATTTTATTATCAATGGAAATATTCCAGAATTCAACCATAAGCAGGAATTCATAAAGCATTCAAACCATATTCAAAAAATTCCTTCTTGAATCTGGTTTGATAGTTGAATTTTAAAATATCACTAATGAAATGAAGTTATTTTTTTCAAAAATTAAATAATATGTTTCTAGAAATAATTATATAGATTTTTAAGGAAAGATTTAAAAAATTAAAATTATTTTTATTTAACAATTTTAGCTTTTAAAATATTTTGTTTTTTTACTTTATAGTTATGTTAAAGAATTTTGATTATTAGATTTTTAACTGTCCTATTATTTTTTATTAAATGAAATAATAAGTATTTACATGCATGTAATTTTATGTTTCATGGGCATGTTAATTTTTTATAATGCAATAATTTTCAGCCCAGTTTTAAGTTTGCATGGGATAAATTTTTTAAAGATGTATTATTAAGCCTGAATTGCCTTCCTCCATAAAATTATATATACAAAACTTTTCTTTTCTGTATTTAAATAGGATTTTTGCACTTTTTACTTGAACTTTTGTAGAAATTATGTTTAATATCCTATTTTTTGTTAATTTTCATTGATAATTGGATTATTATTTATGGATTAATATTCTCAATTTTTTTTGCATTTGCAAATGTAGTTTTTATCACTATGAATTTTTTTTTTTCAGATCGCCAAAGTAATGATTTGGGATTAGATCTTCAAACAAATTTGGATCTTGGTGATGATAATATGGATACTGATGATTTAGTTCCAAGTTTACAAGTAATTTAATTTTTTTTTTTATTGATATATGGATATTTTAATCACATAAATTTTAACTAATAATGATAAGACAATAGAATAAAGATTTATTACACTCCCACTGAAATAAAAAATCTTATACTGGTTTCAAATTATTTATATGTAAATTGAAGTATAAATCTCAAACAGTTTGCAGAGAAATGTAGCCATTTGAAAATTTTTTTAATTGAATGCATGTTTACTTTCTATATTCTGTAATCTTTTCTTAATTTTTAATACTCAATATGACCAATTCATTTTATTTAATTATGTAGTACATTAATGTAAATTTTATCACTAAAAAAAACCTTATCAGAAATACATATAGCAGATTTATGTTGGCATTTCTTTTTGTGTGTGTGTTGTGTGTGTGTTGCAGATGTTTTTATTCAATAAATTATTTACAAAAAATAATTTGTAACTGTTTTATTTTATCATACGAATGACATTTCATTTCCTTAATGAAAATGTTTATACATAATTTGTTATAATTTAATTAAATGCTTTTTTACTTAAATAAACATTATTTAATAATGAATACATATTAAATATCTAATTTATAAGATAAGCAAATTTTAATAATGTGATATGCACTTTTATTTAAAATGCATAGATTAATGAAAAATTTTTTTTTAAATGCAGCATTAAAGAAAGGCTACTTAAACACCATTTTGTTAAACTAAAAATATTAATTAATGTCGTAGATATTTTACACACAAATTAAAATATTTAAAAAAATAATTGTTATTAAATTATTCAATTATCAAATAATCAGACATTTAGATTTTAAAATGAGCAAATTTCAATTCAAATTTTATTATTTTTTACTTACGAATTGGTTATTTTTATAATGACTTTAAAATTTATTGGAGTTTTTAAATTTTCTTAACAAAATTATGATAATTTTTTTTTTTTTTTTTTTTTAGAAAATCATCATCAGTTTCTTTTTAATCTTTACAACAGTAATATTACATCAAATCTCCTTTTAAACTTACTGATTTGTTAAAAAAATGTATATAATTATTAAGAAATTTCTGTTTAAATTTTAAATACATTTAAATCAGAGCCATATTAAAATGAAATTGTTGTCATTTTACTTATTTCTGGAGTAATTAAGTATAAACTAGCATATTTTAAAATAAACCATATTAAATAAGCATTAATATTATAAAACATTTTGTAGTAAAATCAACTTTTTTGTTTTTGTCTCAAATATGCTCTTGAGATTAAAATTGTAGTATAATAGTGGTTTATTTATTTTTTTAATACCTTTTAACAACATTTAGTAATTAATTTTGTTTAAAACTTTAAATTTTCTTTTAATATTTATTGTATTAAATAATTTACTACATTACTTGCTTGTCAAAGATTCATTTTAACTTATAGTAAATTAGTTTAAAACTATTAAATTTAACAATTTATTCTACTAAAAGTAGTGTACAGTTTTTTGCATTTGTGAAATTTTCACTTATGCTTAAGAATGAGTTAGTCTAACTTAAAAAAGAAAAGGAAGTATTAACATTTAATATTTTATATTTAATAGTTTAAAATTTACAACAAAAAAATGTTTCTTGCAAAAATTATTACATTTGTATACATAAAATTGTTATATTTGTATGAAAATAAAAGTGTTATAAATGTATATTATTTTAAAAACAATACAAAAATAAAAATTATGAAAACATTTGCCATTTGTAAAAAAAAAAAAATAGCTAAATTTTAAGTTTTTATTTGATTGATTATTATTAATACACCAATACAAAAGTATTAAAAGATTTTTTTGACAGTTTCTTTGCTTATTTTATGTAATGGGAAATTAAGAATCTCGTAATAAAATAGGTTTTTACTACTTGCAATTTCAAATCAAACTATTGTACAAAATCAACTTTATGATTTTCAAAGAATTTGAAATACTTCTTGAAAATAATATTGTACAAATTAACAGCTGTGCATATATATATAAATATATTTTTTTTAAACCATTTTTTTTTTCTCTTGCAGGAAGAGTTGAATGCTGATATATTGTCAGACGTAGAAGCTCTTTTAGCTGCTAATAAGGACAGTGTTCTTACTTGGCTATAAATGGACAATCTATGGTGAACTGGGCCTTTTTCAAAGGCCATAGAGATAGCTATGAAAAAAAAAAAGGTTGTTTTGTTCACTTGCTGTCTGGAAACTTTCTAAATGAAGATGGTTTGTTTTCGGATGTGCACTTAGTTGTTACCTGGTAAAAGTTTTCTTGGCTACTCTACCATTTTTTTTCTTTTTCTTAATTTTGATGGTGGTATAAAGTGATTAAAATTGTAAAATGTTGTAATTTTTATTGTTGTAATTATTCTTTGCTTTTTTTATTCTTTCTATATTAACCAAGAAAACTTTTACTAGATATTTAGTCTTCCAAATAAAGGAGTAGTTGTGGGTGGTTATTATAAATGTCTTGGATAAATTTAGAGGAAATCTTATATGGGATTGTTTCCTTATCACTTAAAATGTTTAAACTATATTTTATCTTGTATTTTTAATGTTGTTAACATTCTAACTTTAAAGTTAGATTTATTATTTTCAAGTGTGTGTATTATGATAAAAATATGTACAATATCATGGAGGATGGGCTATTATATAATCGTAGTTTTATGTATATTGAATTTAATATGAAAGCAGAATGTCATGCCATAGTTGCTTTTAAAAGGAGTCCATACTTTTAATGATACCATTAGTAACTTCCACTCATTTCTTTATTTGGAAGACTGATATAGGAAAGGTGTTGGAATGCTATTATGACCATTTGCTCACCATCAGAAGTTATGTGCTGTATTTCTTAAGTTCCATGTCTTCATTTATACAAACCCATTAAGTTTTGTGCTCAAAACTTTTGTCTTTTCAGCATTCATAGACACAGCTATCATAGTCATTCAATCATGGTATTTTTTAGCACAAAATAAGTTCATCTCTCTCTTTCTTTTCAGGTTAACTATATTTTTTTTCCAGTGCAACTTTTGATTCATATGTTGGAAGATTACAGATTGCTATGTTACACAAATGATTATAAATTAAAATTTGCGTTCCTTTTATTTCAGTTTAATAAAATTTTTAATTTCTCTTAACATTCATATTAAGCTTCAAACATATATTTTTTTTTAATGGTTTCAAAATTAACTCTTGTACATTTGTAACCTTTTTTTTTATATACATATGTGCAAGCTTGCACTCTGACAGCACTGGCATCAGCATGTAATTTCGAATTACATGAAGCAAGTTGCACTTATTGGCACATTGGAGAGGTAGCACCGAAAAAGTATTTATTGTTACACACATAAAAGTATTTATTAAAGTTATGTTTAAATAACATCCTACCTCTCTCTTCCTGTGAAGACTTACTACTTCTTGTTAACACTGCTTTTATTTATTACACGTTTTGCACATGCAAGAAGCATTTGGTTAAGTCTTATGTTTTTATACTAATTTACTTTCCACTCCTTATATAATTCCAAAACGTACATGATAAAATATATTATGTATTAGTAATGTTATCTTAATTTTAAATATATGAAATCTTGTTCATTAACAAAAAAAGCATTCTAAAATAAAAATAAAAAATGAATAATCACGTACTTTTAGAATTATAACAAGTATAGTGGAAAGATAATCCTATAACACGATGCAACATTTAATATTTTCTTACCTGTATGAAAAATAACTTCTTTTATAAACAGATTTATTTATTTTATTAAACTGAAATAAAAGTTGCAAATTATGCATGGAAACACTCAAGTTCTGTGATTTAATGTGCCTTAATCCAGAGGGGAAAAAAATAGAGCAATAAAATGTATCATAACTGATTGTAAAACATTGTTTTTAAATAGCAAAATAATTTGCTATGTAAATTTAAAAAATTTTATCACTTGTTGTGCTTTTTTAAAAGAGGACTCTCTCATTGTTTGTGAAGTTTATGTGGAGTGACTACTGTTGTACTATCATTGTAACTTGGCAACGAATTTCTGTTTATATTTATGAATTCAACACACTGTTGTGGGAACATTTTAATTATGACTCTTCTTTGTTATGAAATGCCTGTAATATTATGCCTTTGCTTTAAAATGCTGTCATAAGTTTTGAAAGTTTATTACTATCAGGAAAATTTTGGCATTTAACTTTTATAATTGTATATATTTGTCTAAGAGTTTAAAATTGCTGAAGCATTTTTTAAAATGGAATTGTGCTTGTTCTTCAAATAAATTAGTATAAATGTAGAAAAAAAATCTTTTTACTTTCATTCATTATACTGATTACTACTTTCGTCATACTGAAAAAGTATATTAATAAAAAAATTCATTACTTTTGTCACTCTATCGTTCTGGTTCTTAACTGGAATACACAATTTTTCTCCTTGTAAAATGCAACTTATTTACAATAAAAATTAATTTACATTGTCTTGTTATCTTTCAAATCAATTTTTTGTAGCATACAGTTAAAAAGAAAATTCATAAAATATTTTATTTTTAGAAGTTATATGGAAAAAAAAAAAAACTGGCGATAAATCAAAACATTGCTTTTTATTTACATTATGTTGTAATAAAAGTGTTTAATGTTAAGACCATATGTTCTTTGGCATTTTGTAAACCTTTCCTATTGTCACCAGAACTGCTTATTTTTGGATATGCTATATTAAACATCTTTAATTTTTAAAAATGTAAAGAAAAAATCATGCATATATGCATAAATGTTTATTGGGAAAAAAAAAAAGTTACAACAGGTTTTTGATTTTGATCAACATATCTTCTCAGATTACACAATCATGGATTGTTCATTACCTCACAGAATGAGTCAGCCATAGATTTTTTTTATTGCATTATGTTGCTTGCGATGCCCATTTTCTTTTAAGCTCATTAGTAAATCATTCAAAAATAATATCCACATGAAAAACTCGATGTAGTGTGTGTGGCTCAGTTTCAAACTTATTTGTTTTGATGATATTTGCAATATCTATTCACTGGCGATGTAGTATGTTTATTAATTATTCAAAGTGCAAGACACTTTTCGGGCACATTTTTTTATGAAGATATAATTATGATGAACAAATTGGAATTTTACTTACTATCTTGAATGCTATGAAATATTTTTGTTCTAGACAAACAAAAATCATTATTAATGCCAAAACTAAGACCGAAGATTAATCTTCCTTTTATTTCGAGTATAATTTATATTTAATAAATTGAAAATTAGCAATAAACCCTTGAATAATGAGAACTGATTATGAAATTTTTAGATAAACTCTAATTCAAATGTCAAAATTATGGGTTTTTTTTTTTTGGACAAATTTTTATTATCTATCAGCAACCAAAGCTACTTTATAGAGTGTCATTGGAGTTCAATATATTTTTGCAATTCCATAAAATAAGTGATGTATTCTCGAATTAAATGTTTGCTAACAACTTGATAGCCCACGGAGTTGAAACTCTTGTTCTCGAACAAAAACTTGCATCATTAATGCATAAATCCTACAAAATTTAAAAATTTCTAATGTATGTATCATAATTTAATGCTTATAATCCATAGTTGTAATTTTTGGTAAAAACAAAAATAGTCTGGTATAACCTGTATACCAATTACACCTGTTCGCTCTTTTTTTCTTCCTGTTTCAAATGGATTTTTTTTTTTTTTTTTTTTTTTTTGAATTAGCAGAACATTTTCCAAACATTTTAAATGTTTTTGATATCATATTCTTTTTAAGTTAGCAAGCATTATAAGTGATAGGAATGGGGAAAAAAATAGGATCTATGCATTATTGATGCAGGTTTTTTGTTCTAGAACAAGAGTCCCACAACTCTGTGGGCTATCAAGTTATTAGCAAACATTTGATTCGAGAATTGATTACTTATTTTATGGAATTGGCAGAAATATATTTAATTCTAAAGACAATTTACAGAGTATATTCGGTTGCTGATAGATAATTAAAAAAAAATTTTAAATATGCAAACCTATTTGTATATTTTTATGAACAAATGTTTTCAGGCATCAAAATTAAAAAAATCGATTAATAGAATCTATTTACTAATTACTTTTGAGTTATTTACATGTAAGCTATATCATATTTTATATAAATCATGTAGGGGGAAATAAAAAATAAATAACTCAAAGATTTTTTTTTTTTAGGTCATACTCAGAAGTCTGTGAACCAATAAATTTATATATAGAGTGTAGCAAACACCTCGTGTCTGATCTAGGACATTTTACTCTTAAAAGACAATGCAATTAATGAATAGAAATATTTTATCTCATCTCAAATTTCTGACTTGAGGAAATCGAAAAATAAAATACAGTTTTTGATTCATAAATAGAAAAATTTTTTTTTTTTTTTTCACCACAAGTAAAAGCATAATATTATTTCTTAATCTTGAGTGGAACATGAATATGCATTTAATTTCGGAAAACTTTATAATACATGCCAACATAAATTGTTCAAATTTGAAGGAATGCGTTTGTGTATTAATATAATATTTGTCACATTATCAATATTAATTCGTGGATAGCAATTTTAATTTCCTTGATATAATTCAAGTATGATTAGAATGTTTATAATTCCACTGCCATGACAAAGTATGCTTATGGGACAGTTGTACTATTATCTTTCGTACAAAAGGGTATAACACGATTTAACGAAAGTAAATATTCATATTTTGAATAATTCTGACACGCAATACATTTTTTTTATATCAGCTTTACTTTGTGGGTTCTGTTATTTAACAAAGCTAGGGAATTTTTAAATAAATGTTAATGATGAAAAGTATTTTTATTAAAGTTAAGAAAATTTTCAAATCTTATATCCATTAAAAGAAGGGCCATGAAAGTAATTACTTACCAACACTCGATCAGAATCCATAATAGTGTGGAGACGGTGAGCAATTGTTAAAACAGTCCAGTGGACAAATCGATCTCTTCTATTGTTTTCTGAATCAAACTGTCAGTACTGTTGGCAAAAAAAAAAAAGACATGCACATATTAATTAATGCTGAAAATGCCTCAATTTAAAGAAAAAAAATTTCTATATTTTAATATAGATTGCTAAGCCTAAAATCTTTCACTTCAAAATTTTAAAAAATCATCATATTAAATGATTGCATCAATATTTTAAAACAGCTCGTTAAATTTCTATTCATTAAACAATTTTTCCTTTCCTCTATTCAAAACGACGAATTTTAGTTGCATTAGTTAATAAAAGTTTCATTACATGCTTTAAGAAAATTAATATCGCTAAATAATTGAATATTAGAAAATATATTTCTGAAATTTCCACTACCATTTCTCAGATCTTTTAATATTGGCCTTATTCACTGAAGAACCTGCATGAAAATAACCAGAGGTTCAAGGATTAATTTCTTTAAATGAAGTATAAAAAAGCATTTTTTTCTGGATATTTTCATAATTATTTACAGATAATGTGTATTATTTAAATCGATTAAAAGCAAGCGATTCCATTAAAAATTATATAGTGTCATTGCACAAAATAATTCATTTTATCAATAATACTTTTGCAAAAACGTAATATTATTAGCATGAATCAAACTGACTTAAAAAATTTTGAAGATGTTTGTGTTTTTTTTACACTGATAAAGAAAATTAAAATTTTTGAATACATACAGGGTGATTATAATTAAAATCTCACTTTCAAAATTCTATAAAAAAAAAAAAAAAAGAAACACTCGTCAGAATGAGTTCAAATTTGAACTGAAGAAGGGAGAAACAATATGGCATTAGAAAAAAAGTTCTGAAGTATATCAATAGATTGCGTTGTAAGCGGCATAACGAAAGTGGATTTGGCTACCAGTGACATTTTGAATCGAAATTAGGACTGCTTTGGCATGAATTACACATTAGAACAACTGTAGTGTTCAATGTGCTGGATTGTTTCGGTTTTTTAACGGAAAAAATTACTTCCAAGTCATTCAACAGTTGTGTCATTGTTAGAGTGAAGCCCATCCATCACGGCAAGGTCGTACAACATTGGATGGGAAAAATCGGTTTTTAATTGTACTTGAACTAAAAGTAAAAAATGAAAACGCCTATTAATTATCGTGAGAGTTGAGTAAAACATGTTCAATATGCTGTCCACCATTTTACGCCACAAGTTGAAATTAGCAAACCGCATATTTCGTAACAGACCGGAGTGGAGTGCCTCAGGGGTCATGTTGTTAATGTGTTGCTTAATCCGTGCCTTCAATTCAACTAAATTTGCAATCTGGCCACTGAACACATTTTTTTAGATACCCCACAGCCAGAAGTGACAAGGATTGAGATCCGGTGATCTTGCAGGCCAGGTTGTTTGGAAAATGATGGTTGATAATTTTATCATTTCCGAAATGCTTCCCGAGCAGGCTTTGCAATGAGCAGAGAAGCGCCATCTTTCATGACAATGATTCTATCCACACATGCCCCCTGTTGAAGTGGTGGAATAACCTGGTTGTGCAAAAGTCTCTGAAATCGTTTACCTTTGACGGGACACGCAGGACCCACCTCGAAGAACAATGGTCTTACAATAAACGATGCCGTCAACCCGCACCACACAGTTGCCTAAGCAGAATGAAGCGGTAATGGTGCATTTGCGAATAGATTTTCCATTGCCCATATCCTGCAATTTTGTGTATTCATAAAGCCTTGGAGAGAAAATGAGCCTCTTCTGACCACAAAATGTTCAATAGCCAATCATTGTCCACTTCCATGCGAGTAAGAAATACTAGAGCAAACGTGTGCCATACTGGCAGGTCAGCAGGGAGCAACTCCAGAACATGGGTTTTTTGTGTGTGGATAGCACTGAGGATATAGCATAAAATTTTATGTATCGTGCTCACAGGCATGTCTAAAGATCGGCAATTCCTCGTGCACTGCACGTTTTTCACACCACTGCTTATCCTTCCTATAATGCTGAGGCTACATCTTCCATTGACGTCGAAACAACTGATTTCATCCCTCTGCCAGATTTCACTGTAAAAGAACCTGTCTCTTCGAGTTTCTTAATAATTTTCTGCACATCGACCGACATCGGACCATTAATGACTGGGATTTCTTTAAAGCTGCTGTCGTCGTTCTTGTAAAAGAGCTTCACAAGCAGAACGCGATCCTTCATTGAGAGATTCATGACAAGTTGCTCAGAAGCGATTTGAGGAGAATTCCACGCATCCTGCGTTTTTGTACCAAATGCAATGTATCGTGCGCATACGTATATTTTAATTTTCATAGTATGCAAATTACAGCGCCATCTATTGATACACTTTGGAACTTCTTTTCTGGTGCCATACTGTTCGCTCCTTCTTCAAATATCTTCAATTCAAATTTGAACGCATTCTGACGTGTTGTCACGACGAGTTTTTTACAGTATTTTGAAAGTGAGACTTTAATTCTAATCACCCTGTAATAAATAAATGTATATACGTATAGTATTTTTCTATACGTATATACTATAAATATTATAATATTATTATAAATATAGTAAAATCTTTCGATTACAGGAATATATGAGTGAACATTCTATTCCTGTAATACTGTAATTGAAAGATTTTTTTAAATTTAAATTTTTTTTCTACTATTTTTCAATCCTTGCTTTTAAACTGGTTGGGAGGTTAGATAGCTCTGGGTACCGAGTAGAAGTGTGGAGGAATGTAAACCAAAGCGTCGTACCTTCATCGCTGATCGCTGGATTCTTTGTGTACAAAAGTAGAACAAGTGGATCACTGATATGCAATGACAACAACAAAAAGAATGAGTAAAAAATGATAAATGTACAAACACATAAGCAAATAAATGAAAAATGTACAAAATGATAAATGTACAAACACATAAGCAATAAGCCTCTGAATATATATGGATTTCAATGCATGTACATCAAGTTTTTAATTGACATGAAATGAGCAAATTTGCTAAAATGTGATAATAAAAATTATCTATCAATTGAATGCTTGGTACTAACGGTACCTTGGCGACAATTAGTGAAAACACGCCAACCGCCGTTACAGATTTGGCGGGTTTTAAGTGGCGCCAATCTACACTTAAAAACAATCAAAACGCTTTCAAAATATTTTTATTCAAAACAATAAAATATATAAAACACTTCATTTAAAATCAAAACAATAAAATATATAAAACACTAAAAATCAAAACAATAAAATATATAAAACACTTCATTTAAAAATCAAAACGATTTAAAAATGCCGACCACAACGACTTTTACGTTTAGTAAACAAACTTTCATCAATTTCCACAATGCAATCTGGTCTACCTACCTTTTTTTTTTTGTTTATTCACCATATCCAAGACACATAATTCACGCATGTAATTGTTCCAATCTATAACAGTTTTATCCGATATATCAAGTTGCTTTTCACAAAATTTAATCGACGTCAACTCCTCGCACCAGCAGTATATGAATCTCAAAGCTGTACGAAATGGAATTCTGCTTCCTTCAAACCAGTTGTCTTTTCGGAGTCCCACACGATGAGCACACTGACTGAAATTGCATTTCCAAAACTTACGTTCACCAAAAAAAGTTTCATGCCATGGGAATTGGACATTTTCGTTGTTTTGGTAAAATATTTCGCTCCTGGAAAAATAAAATTGCATCGTGCTCCGTTTCTGGCAAATCCCAAATACGCATTTTCGTATCACAACAATATGGCGTCGAAACTCAGCAAATCTACAGCTGTTAAGATTGCCGCCACTTAAAAACGCCAAATCTGCAGTGGTTACTGTATTGGCGCCCCCTGAAAACGCCAAATCTGCAGGGGTTCCATTGGCGACACTTAAAAACGCCAAGTCTGTCGCCAAGGTACCGTTAGTACGTAAGTACCGAATGCTTTATAAAAACGACGTTTCCTTAGCCCTTTGATAATTTTAGGTGTCACATGTTCTTACCCCTTGCATCCGACAAATTTGAAAGTACTTAGTTTTGTACCGATGTAATTTCTCCTCTATAAACATGTGCGCGTCCTGATGACCAATTGGCTGGTGCTCTGGTCGTTGGTACCACAGGCTTCAGGTTCGAATCCTGACGGTGGCATGGATGTTTGTTGGTGGTTCGGAATCCACATTAAACTGTAGGTTCGGTCTAATTAGCCTAAAGTGTGCACAAGATGATCGTAGAGCGACAAACCATGTGCAGTGAAACCTGATTTAGCGCAAGGGATAGGGACCGAATAAAAAAAGTCCCATGTAGAAAATATATAAATCCAAACCTCACGACGTAACGCTATTCCGCATCTAATAACATTCGTGATATAATATCAGGTGGGTTATCTGTTGAATTTTTTTTTAATTGTCATATTATTTTTGAACTGTTTGGTAAATTTGTCAAAAGATGCAATAATTTTTTTTTAAATGATTAAAAAAACTTATGAAATTGTTACTTTTATGAATTTCATTATATTTTTTATTACTTAAATATGTATACATTTATGGATACTACTGTGTCCAAAAGTAAAACCAATTTTCAATTTAAAATTTCCGAGGCTCATGGAATTTCAATTTTTTTTTTCTTAGGTTTCTGGCACTGTCCATGACATCTGTGTGAAATTTGAAGTCAAATTATTCATTAGTGTGTGAGTTACGCTTGGCTTTGTGAGACTCTAAAACTGATTCCGGCGATTTTTCAAATGTCTGAATTCATTGAGCAAAGAACTTGCATTCAATTTTTTTTTGCGGAAACGTATAGAATTTTACAGAAGGCATTCGGTGAGCATTCCTATATCGGAAAAAAATGTTTACAAGTGGCATAAACAGTTCAAAGAAAGCAGAGAGCGCGCTGAAGACGAAGAGCCTTCTGGTCGACCACCGATCTCAACCGACGAAGCTCACGTCCAAAAATTAAAGATTTGGTGCTTGCAAACCGACGATTTACAATTAGAGACTTTGCTGATGATGTTGGAATTTCAAAATTCCATTTTAAAAGATGTTTTGAGCCTCAAACGCATCAAATCTTGATTGGTACCGAAAACACTGAATTCGCCAGCGCACACTGCATTGTTTCTTCGTGACTTTTTCGCCAAAACTGAAACCCATATCGTTTCACAACCCCACCGTATTCACCTGATTTAACATCGTGCTACTTCTGGCTGTTACCTAAACTCAAAAAGACCACTCCGGGGACGCTGTTTTGAGCCGATTGAAGAGAAATTTCAAAAATCACCGAATCAGTTTTAGCATCACACAAAACCAAGTGTAACTCAAGCATTAATGAATATTTTGACGTCAAATTTCACACAGATGTCAACAGTGCCAGCAACCTAAAAGCAAAAAAACTGAAATACCATGTGTCTAGGAAATTTAAGTTGAAAACTGGTCTTACTTTTGGACACAGTAGAATTTCTGAAATAGGTGAAAGTAAAAATACAAGTACAAAATTTTATAATTAAAATAAAATCAGCTAATATTAAAAATAATCAATTTTTCCGAATAAAAAGAAAAGTGTATTACTTCAAAACATAACTTTAATATTTAGATACGTTACATGTTAACTATTTTTAAATAATTTTCATTAAAACATTTAGAGTTTAAAAATTAATTATTATGAATATTCGTATAAGTAAACTAATTTGAAAAACCAGCATGAAAATGCAAATACAGTAGATTTCTTGGGCTTGAAATAATTTTTACTTTCGCTGTAGTTAGATTCAATATTTATAGAGGTGATTTATATAATATTCAACTAATTTACAAGGTTTATAAATCCTAATTTTTGGTATAAAATGTGAGTCAATATAAGGGGATCAGTAAGATATTGCAAATGAAAGTTAAATTCAATATTTGTAGAAAAATATTTGCTTACTATAAATTTTTTTTTTTTATAGAAAAAATATTTGCTTTCTATAATTTTTTTTTTTGTAGAAAAATATTTGCCTTATATAATTTTTTTTTTTTTATTTGTAGAAAAATATTTGCCTTCTATAATTTTTTTTTTTTTATTTGTATATTTGCCTTCTATATATTTTTTTTTTTTTTTATTTGTAGAAAAATATTTGCCTTATAATTTTTTTTTATTTGTAGAAAGAATTTTTTTTTTTTTTTTTTTTTATTTGCAGAAAATATTTGCCTCTATAATTTTTTTTTTTATTTGTAGAAAAAATATTTGCCTATAATTTTTTTTTTTATTTGTAAAAAATATTTGCCTTCTATAATTTTTTTTTTTTTTTTTTATTTGTAGAAAAATATTTGCCTTCTATAATTTTTTTTTTTTTTTTTTTGTAGAAAAATATTAATTTTTTTTTTTTTTTATTTGTAGAAAAAATATTTGCCTCTATAATTTTTTTTTTTTTTTTTTTATTTGTAGAAAAATATTTGCTTCCTGTAAATTTTTATTTGTTTCAAAATATTTGAATGAAGAAACGAAATTTATATTTAAATTAAATATTATATCTTTTTTTTTGTTTTTCTCCATTACTATTAATTACTCGAGAAATTTTTAAAAAGATATTTTTTTTTTTTTTTTATCATTTTTCACTTGTTTTATATATTAAAAGAAAGTCATTTTATTCGAGAGTCCAAAACTTCCATTATAGATAAAAAAATGTTAGACGCAAATTATAATAGAACTTGACGCAAGACATCAAAATGGTGTCAGATGGTAAAAGTATTGTGATGTTCTTTTCCATTCGTAATTCTTTATTATACAATTGCTACAGCCATCTGGTGGCAATAAAATTAAGTTTCCTATTTATTTAAAAATTTATTAATAATAATTTTGTCGCAGTTTTTGACTACTCACCTGATAAAATAGTATGAGTCTATTTTATTTGAATTTAAGTGTTATAGTTTTTAAAAAGCATTCCAACAATATAATGCCTTGTTATAATAATTTAATATTTAATTTTAAAATCATTAGAATTTTTTTTAGGAATTTATTTTAATGGAAATGATAGAATGGTCCCCCCCCTTAAATTGAAAATTATACATAAACAAATCTTTCCACTCACACACACACTAATTTTTTTTCCAGTGGAATATTTTTTTTTTCTTTTTAAAAATGAATTGCCTAAAAGCTTTCCAATATTACACTTTCTTTTTTTTTAAAGGCCAAACTAAAATAAAAATTTACTGTAACTAGTACTTTTATTACTTGACTAATTATTAATTTTGTAAAAAAATATGCATTATTTTTTATTCAGTAGCTCAGTACAGTATGTTTTTTCATTTGAATAATCTCAATATAGAGTATCAGAGAATTACTGAATCCGTTACAAATTTATATAAAAATTAAAAGGGATAGAAATAAAATATTCTCGCAAACTTACAATGCAATGACAAAAAATTAGTGATTACTTATATTCTTTAGTTAACGTTTACTAAACAATCTATGAGTAGACTCCGGTGGAAAACTATTTTTTATAGTGAAGAACCATAACTTACCTTGGAGTATTCTTTCAAGGAAACTAGAATTTTGCATTTTATTAGTTTAGTTATCAATTAAAATTATGAAGCAGTACTGAAAAAATAGGCTTCATAATTAATCTCGTATATTTAATCAGTTAATTAATTTTTTTCATTATTCTTTCAAATAAAAGAAAAATACGATTCAATCTAAATTGTATCACTTATTACTGAAAAAAGCAAACAAACTAAAACATCATGAACAGATACTCCTTAGTTAAGATTCGTCTCGGTAGATAGCAGCACGAACGAATTTGCATTTTCAATTTTTGTTTTCGTGCAAAGAAATCAGAACATTTTTTTTTTTTTTTTTTTTTAAATCAATGATACAAATAATTTTTGAATACAATGATAAAAAACATTAAAAAAAAAAAAAAATAAATAAAACTGAAATCTGCTCGGAAAATTTCAACTTATCATGTGTGAATATTTGAGAATGGATGAATAAACTCAGGAATATGCCAATGTTTAATAATGCACGAAATATGTGAAGCAATCGATTAGAATACTACAAGAATGGCCAAATTCAATAGCCACGTGAATATAGATCAAGAACTTCACGAAGAATGAATTGTTCAAGAATCTCTAAAAGAATATGCAAAAGATAAGATAAATGTAGTCGTAAATGTAGAGTGAAGTATTCCATATTCTGCAAGTAAAGCTATCACATTCAATAGCCAATAGAATATATGAAAGTTTGAACATTCTAGTCGTAAATGAAGAATGAAGTATTTCGAATTCTACAAGAAACGTTATCACATTCAATAACCAAAATAATATACCACAGTTTTAAAATTCTAGTCGTAAATGAAGTATGAAGTATTCCAAATTCTACAAGAAACACTATAACATTCAATAGCTAAAAGAATATATCAAAGTGAATTTTTTTAGGCATAAATGAAGAATGAAATATTCCCTATACAGCTCAATAGACACAGGAAAATGCCAAAAGTGATAAATATGAAACTTCAAAAAGAAGGAATTGATCAACGCACTACGAGAACTTATAGCCATTGGAAATACAAATGTTTAAAAACCACAACCCAAAACATGAAAAATGATTCAAAAAACCATACTAAAAAACATTTCAATCAAAAAACCAAATTCTCCAGAAAATTCCTTAAGATTAACGTTATTCATGAGTCATTTCAAGAGTTAAGGGGCCCAAAGTGCATCCTCGACGGTGGCCCAAAGTACATCAATGCCACCGTCGGGATTTGAACCTGAACCTTATGCTATCAAAGGCTAGAGCACTAGCCATTTGGCCATCCGGCCGCCACCAACATAAGTATGACTTTTATTATTACTTATAATTATCGTATGCAATAGACCAGGAGTGTAAGGACAACATCCTCCGTTGTTTGAAGACCACTGATGTGTTATTTAATAAATTACTAGTCATTTCTAAAATTTCTACTGCCGATATTTAACAAGTTCAATGCAAACTATCAAACTGATAAGACAAACATTGAAAAACAAAAAATCTTTACAAAAACAACCCATCGCGTTGATACAATAAACCGTTGACAGATGGCTTTCTGGATCAATATACGCATAAGTGTGAACATTTTTCAATCATGCATATCAAGAACAACTAATAAATTAAATGGAAAAAAAAAAAACTGCGTCCATCTTCTACACCAGGGGCCTCCAAATTACGCCCCGCGATAACGAATAGCTTATTGTTGCTGTAATAAGTTGGATAAAAAAAAAAAACACGGAATGATAATAACTCGGTTTTATTGACTTGCTAGGTAAAGCTTAATGGCAAGCATAATACGCTGAAAATTTGACTTAAGCATAACAGCTAACAAATAATTGAAAGGAATCCCGCTAACATTATAAACTAGTGAACATCCCGCCGTTATCTTAAGTAGTTATGTTGGGGTAAAGAGCATCGCATATGTATGTATGTATATCGATGTTTGGAATGTATATATCCTGAATCAAACATATGACTTTTATCCTGAAAATCCCTCAAGAACGGAAAAGCTAACAATTAACGCGAATGAAACCGCAAGGTATCCACTTGTAAAAAAAAATACTTATGAGATTTATGTAATTGCGATTTTTCACCAACAATAGTTTGTAGTTGTGGATCAATTTTACTTGTACCAATTATTAAAAGAGATTGTAGTAATTGAACCAGCGAATTTAGCAAGCGTATGCTCGTTCAGAGCGCGTACTCGGCGACTGGTCTATAAATTATAGATAATGGCAGAAAAATTAAAACGGTTTTGGCCCTTGGTACTTACTGGAGTAAACAGTATGGCCCTAAGGCTGGAAAGTTTGGAGACCCCTGGTCTACAGAATAAATCAAAAACTCAACAGAATATTGAAAATCGTTACATCAATGTAATGATATGCATCAAATTAATTTCTGTACATATTTATTTTTATTTATTGTTACAATGTACGATAAAACAAGATGATATAAAATGGCGAGGGCACTTTATCCAAAGAATCCATGAGGTCCTTGACCTTAAGTCTGTATGCTGCGTTAGACAATCTCATTTTATGTCGGCAAACTTTGAGATTAGAATAATAAAATAGCTTCATAAATTTCTATACAACTGTTATCATCCTCAAATAGAGATACTTTTCGCGTTAATTTGTCTGTTTATTGCTATATTTTATTTTGTGTAGCTATACCGTTATCTATTTTGTTTTCTCTGCCTATGTGTGCATTTCGTTGAACAATAAAATAACTTAAGAGTGCATTAAACATATAGGAACATTTAAAACACACTATAAAACTGAAACTGCAGTTTAAAATTTAAAATAATAATATATTGTTTGTTTTGCTTTGTTTTGTTTCAATAACATCAATTACCTCTTTGTCTTAAATTATATACCTTTAATTTAATTAAAACTTTTTCGGAATCAAGTCCTCTCTCCCGATTACTCAAATCAAGAACTGGTATAAGGTTAAAAGTGATGGAAAGGGTTCAAATTTTAACAAGAAAGGTTAAATCAAGTATTCCAACAAGTTATCGGATTAGTGAATATCTACTGTATATTAATTACATTAAATGGAGATGATCATGAAGATACAAATTAAAACAGCAAATATAAGTTGTAACGGTGCTTCCCCTACGCACTGCAAGAGTGCCCCCTGTGGCATTCGGAGGAAATGGTCAGTAGGTCTCGAGACTCTCACCCGAAAGGAAGTACAGCGCGACCTGCGCTCCCGCTAAGAAATGTTTAGTTTACATTCTCACCCCGAGAGGAAATATATTTAGCACAACCTTGCATATTAGTTGGCCTACAGACTCACTCGGAAAGAAAGTACATTTCGCGTATCCTGCACGTAGCCGAGTATCGGGTTTTAAGCTTAGAAGTGGAATCCTTCCACGAATCTTAATTAAATATCATAAATAGTGTATGTCTTTAATTGTATGTGTGTGATGTTTGTGTTAATACAGCTATGAGTTCTCCAACCTGTGCCTCAAGTATCTCAACCCAACCATACTCAGTTACAATCTGGTTGTCCAACCGGCACAATACAAAGTTGAGTAGTTTTATCAAAAGGATCACTATATTTGTAAAGTGTAAAATATTTTATATAAATATATTAAACGTTTTTTCTGCATATAATGTTGATTCTGTTTTTAAGACACACATTTCTTCAAATTATTATAATAAATTGTTTTAAAGAAGTCTACTTTTAAAACCAAGAACAGGGATTTAAAGATTTTCCTTTGAAATTTGATTTATTAATAAAATAATTCGATATCTGCAAGTGAAGTGAAGTGAAGTGAATACATATCAAAACATATAACATCTTCTTAATGGCAAATAAACATTGCGAACTGTACTATTTGTTTTTTGTTGGATCCTATTTTTAATTTTCACACAATTTTAAAAAAATTAAGTGTTTATAATAGCTTGAACTTTTTTATTTGTTCCAATGCAGCTGGCACAGCTTGGTCTTGGATGCCTTAAGGCAAGAGCTGCACAGACGTTACTCACTTCGCATTACCAAGGGGGCGCGTGTAACTTGAAGTTACGGGCGCGGAGTAACAATGCCCCCGCAACGCTCTTCGATCCTATTACGACCGGGACCTACGGTTTAAAGTGGATTGCGAACCACTGCAAACATCCATGGCACCGCCGGGACTCGAACTCGAAACCTGTGGTACCGAGAGCCAGAGCGTTAGCCACTCGGCCATTTATGCCCTAGCTTGATCTTTAAATATGATTTTTCATCCGAATACAACCGTAAACCAAATGGAACATTTAATTGCAAGTGTAAATATGTATTAATAAACTACGAATTTTTAATTTATATTTTTTATGAAGAATCGTAGAAAAAAGCGAAGGGATGTTTATATATTTTGAAATCTAAATTTCTAACCCACGACATGATAAAAGACAGAATCTACCATACCTTAATATAATAATTCGATAAGTAATAATTTAACAAATCTCCAATGGCAACACACAGCAACCGAATGTATAGAATAAAAATGCAAGGTTGATTACTTGTTAAGAGCTACCATACCTTAACTTACGTACTACTGTCACCAAGCCGGATTTAAATCCCTAAAGTGAAGTGTTTTCTAAACATAACCCAATTGTTTACTCCTAATATACGAAACACCTAGAAAAATGGGGGAAATTCACCTTTATTTTTTTATTTCTGTTGGTTTTTTACTTGCTTCCATTTCTTTTTTAATACGCTTTTATTAGTTTCACCTGTATGTATGTTTGTTTGTAACTGACTCTTTGGGCTCGATTTTGCCCTACTTTTTAAGCGATCAGATTTAATTTAAACGTTATAAACTTATCAAGGACCGACGACAATAAAATATCTTGATAAGTATATTATCTCATCATGATTAGGGATCGGCAGGATTAGTGATTAGAACACACAGCCTTTGAAAAGTCATCTTGATCGGCACATAATTTTTTCCCTGGAGATCTGTTTCTCCTCATACACACTATTTAAGCTGCAAAGAAACATTTACAGGCATCTTTCCGACATTCAAACTTGCGTGGGACAGCGGCACAACGGATAACGCGCCTGATTACGGATCAGGAGATATCCTGTTCGAATCCTGGCTGGCTCAACATATTCGCATTTAGCCTTTGTTTTACTCCCAATTAAATTATTGTAAGAACCAGTCCTCCGTAAACGGAACCTCATTTAAATATTATAGCTTAAAAACACTAAAAACACGCTTTTAGAGTTAATCAAACTAAAAAGTACAAAATAATTGTTAACATAAGAATAAAATGACTGACGAGAAAATGAATGTCACTGTTCTAAAAGCGTGGGGTGCTTTGTATGACATTTTTAAACTAACTCTGCATTTCGGAATGAAACTAGCGAAAAATTATACGATTGATATCGAGCACCTCAGGCTTTTAGAACAGTGACATTCATTTTCTCGTCAGTCATTTTATTCTTATGTTAACAATTGTTTGATTAACTCTAAAAGCGTGTTTTTTAATTTTTTTAAACTATTAATTTTTTTTTTTTAATAGGAATAAATTTTTTTTTAGTGTATAGGAATATGGTCAAGTATAACCTTATTTCAGCAAAAACGATGCATTTTACTTTGTTATATTTGTCAGGAAACATATCAGCGAAGATTTAATATGAGAACCCAAAAGTATACGAGAAATGAGAAACATTAAGTGTGTGGGATAATTTTAATTTCATAAAAAAAGTAAATAGAAAGCGTTTTTCAACAGGAAGGAGTTCAGCAATTTATGAAATTCAATTTATTTGAATGATAAAAAAACATAGAAATTTATTTTTATTATATTCTAAATTGAATTATATTATATATATATATATATTTGAAAATATATTGAACTTGTATTGTACTTACCCTAAAGTTTCTCAGCGATCAAGTTTCTAGCATTTCTCAGCATGTAGTTTGAAGGCTATTAAGAAAAATAAGTGCCCTTTTTAGTGAATTTCGATTGCACTCTAGGTATAAAAAAATGACTTTTCGATAACTTGCTTTTTAAGTTCACATACACATACATTAATATTACCATACGAATATTCGTTACATTCTTATAGTCAATAATATGCATTATATATTCCGTATTATATTATTTTGTACAAAATTTGTACTGTAGCAGTTGTAATATATTATATCAAACTTTCATAATCCAATACCTTTAGGGCAGTTTACATTTGCAAAAATTTAATAATGCATATCCTTTTAGGCAGAAAAAAATAAAGCATTGTTTTTAAAAATGTTATTATAGTCTTTAAACTTCAAAATAATGAAAATATTTCGTACTCATTTATTGTTTATACCAATAAACGATAGTTTTATCTAATATTAAATAAGTTTGACTTTTTAGTTTAACAATATTATGGTTCATAGAATCGATACACTTGTAAAGCCTATGCGAAACATGCACTCACTGAAACTTAGCCATGAATAACAAACAAAGTAAATATTTGAAACTCAGCAAGATCTGCGATTCATGACCTATGCATTCATGGTTTATACAATGTTTTTATGTTTTAAAAATACGCATAAGTAAATTAAAGTTATCAGAAAACACTTTGCGGACTGAAGAACAGCATCCATTTATCATGAATGACTGCAAATCTCTTTACGTTTTTATTGCATGTGACTACATAACTTTATTTTTTTTTTTTCATAAGAGAATTTTCGCGATCTATTTACAATGCTTGCTGTTTTAGAATGAGTAAAATAAAAAAGCAAATAAAAGTAAAAAGAATTAAATTTAAATAACTTACCAAAAACAGAAGCGGGAAAGAAAGTTCGTTGTCGTCCATAGATTTGGATATTCTTTGGTCTTCTCAAACTCCATGTTAAGAGACACTAAAAAATTCAGCACGTCTGAAACTAATTGGTATTAGACGATCACTCTTCTGAATTTTCTTCTTCTTTGATTTCTCTGCACCATAAAAGTTAAGAATCTAATTACAGGCCGCTTATAAAGATTTCTATAGTCTACAAATTCTATAATAGATCATCACACTCTACAAATGAAGGATAGACTGTGGTAGCCAGTGTATTTAAAACCACGTTGTTAAAGAATAGCATTAGACATACCATTAAATAACCCATACAAGAAGTGATGAAACTTGAATCGAAGGAGTATACGGGAATGCGAAGCAACAAGGACTATAATCCCCTAATCACTATATGGGAACAGTTCGTTTTCCCTATTTATACGTCACTAAAAAGGATGCAAGATCTATTTTCCGCTCAGTGAGGAAATTGGCAAACAAAAAAAAGGGATTTATATTATCCCCAGAGTGCCGAGAGAATGCAGCTAATAAATATCAAAACGTTTAAGAGATTGGGAGAAATAAAGTCAGATTTTTTTTTTTTTACAATTCTCAATAACGGATGGAACAAAAAAAAAAGTAAACAAAGTTGATTTTACCATTTTTCAGTTCTTTGCCAACGGGTAGCGCCATCTGTGTGTGGTGCCAGTTTCGCAATAGTGAAAATTAACTAATCAGTAAAAGAAGAATTTCGAAATGTGGCTTGTAAACAGTTTGATAAAGGTTAGAATAATAATATTGAAGAAGTTTGCGAGAGGACTGTGAGGTCGACAGCTCAAATCCCGTCCAATTGAGAACTGGTTTTCTTTTCTATGCACTATTTAATTTTCTTATTAGATTTATTCAATTTGGACTTTGAATTACATAAGAATTTTTACTAGTTTCTTTATTTGCTTTTGTTACATTCGCTTCAATATAGAAGTTTCGATTTCTACGTGCCTTTATTTTGTTCTTTTGTGGCGGATATTGCAGCGAATTTCTTTGTGCTAAGAGACGCAGTTTTTATGGGTTGCTTTGGACTTTGTCTTCCAAAATATAACCACTTTTTTTTTAACTGCAGACTTTCAGATTCCTGTTGGAGCAACTACTGTTGCTGTTTAGTAATTTCTTATCCCACTTGGTCGACAACAAACATCTAGACTAAGTCCATGACTCCGTTGATGAATCATGATAAAGGGTAAAAAATGCAGCATCTTTTTGTTCTTGATCTTGTGGCATACAGACATGGAGCACCCAAAGGAGAAGTCTTGATTTTACCCAACCCTGTTATACTTCCCGGGCACTGCACACATTTTAGTCGCTTTTTAAGACGTGCATGGACTACAGTACCCTACACACGGGTCGGAGCAACTGTTACAACCTTAATAGATATTATAACCTTTTATAATCTAAAACACATCGAACATAAACAGGCAGGGAAAATTGGAGATCACTTGACCATCAGGCCCCGCTTTATTTCAAATAACGTAAACAATTAAAAAAAATTAAATTAAATGATTTATCCAAAATTGCAAATTTTTTTTAAAAATATGATTAATGATAGGTGATGTCATTAAACTGCTTTTGTGGTATGTTCCCATTTTTCACACATTGTAAACCAATTACTTGCAAGAAATCCATGTGTAGTAATTCTTTTCATCCACATATTTCTTTCTTAGGTAAGAACCAAGAAATTCCTACGCAAAACAGGAAACGATAAATGGTAATTGAAAAGAAAATTAACTACAGGTGATAGTATATTAGGTTTTATTATTATAAAATTAATTGTTATCATTATAATACGAAAATAAAAATCTCGTATCATCATCTGCTTAATAGAATGAAAAGATCTTCACATTATTAAAAATAATATAGCAGATAATCGACAGATTTAAATCAATGTTAGTAATTCTCTTCTACAACAATAGATGACGACTTGTTCACTTCTTCAAAAATAATCAGGGAATCTTAATAAATCTTTTAATAAGTTTAACTTATAAATTTGTATTATGAGTTTAATTTATAAACAGTGACGGCAAATATGTTGAGTATATGAAAGAAGACTTTGTTTAAAAAATTTTTGTTATAGATTAATTATAAAGTGGTATTTTATTAATGATTAGACATTAATTTTGAATTTTTGCAAACTAAAAACTTTCTAATTTCTGATTTAATTCGCTTTTACATAATATTCATTCATATTGCAAATTATGCATAAAACATGTTTCTGGTAAGAACGAACAAACAAACAAATAATAAATGCAAAGAATAATTTAAAAATATATTATTGATTGTTAATGATGACCTTTATTGTTTATTTAGAATCCAGCTATATTTATTTTTTTGTATTTAAGTTATAACTTATTTTTATAATTTTTATTTATTTCATATTTAGTGTTAGTAAATTAATTTTTATTAATCTCCAGTTGTTTTTGTATTATGAAATTTTTATGTGCATATAATATTAAATTGCAAATATATATGTATTTTAGTAGTTAATTATTTCTATATATTTACACAAGCAGAGATTGTATAACATGTGGGACGCTTTTCTGTCATACATTTATATTGTAATATTGAAGTCTTTTTGTAGTTTTCTTTTTTCTTCTTCTTCTTTCTTACTAATAAAATAAAATAAAATATATTAAGTGTATTTCGAGTAATTTGTTTTAATTAAAATCATCCATAGCAACATTGTTAAAAATGCTTTGCTATTTGGCAATAAAAGAAAATTTGCATAAAAATGTTCAAGTTGCTACACAAGTTTTGCATGTAATTTATCAATCATGTTACTAATTTTGAAAAACGAATTCTACATATAAATTTCAAATTGTCAGATATGCATGGCGAAAATCAACAACATTCTTTTTGTCTAACGATTCAATTTTCATAATTTTGTTATTTTCTTTCTAATATTCTCTAAATATTCACTGCAAAAAATTACCATTACAAACAAAATCCGTGAGCCAATAATCAAAGAATACCAATGGTGAGGAATTAAGGTAAGAAGTAATATAATTTATTCTTTAGAAGAATATAAAATTACATTATAAGATAATTTGAACTCTGTCATTGAAAAAAAGAGTCAGTAGATGTTCACAAAGTAAATAAAGTATTTCTTCTTGCAAGATTTATCCCAATCATGAAAAATGATGAAATTGAACTGAATGGATGAATAAATTCATATCGTTGCATAGAATCAGTATCCTTTTTCCTATTTATCTCGTAAAATACCAAATGAATTGATTTCTGCTTTGGATGTGAATGCGAGGAAGGAAATAATAAATATAGCTAAGAAAACTAAGTATTTCCCTATTTATTGAACTGCATTCAGATGTAAGCTATCAAGAATATTGTTTTGTTCATGTAGATGTTAGTCTGGGAATGATCCGAGTATACAAGAACGAACCATTTGTTTTGATATGAAAAAAATAAAGGAGATTTGACAGAAAAAGGCTAATCAGCCATTATTGAAAGAATATTAGAAAAAAAAAAGAACGAATTAAATTTAGAAATTTATGGAGAACAGGGATGCACTAAAGAACTAAGACGTGAAGTTTATATTGCAAATATTCTGCAATTGCAAGTGCATTGATTAATTGCGTATTTTGATTAAATAAATTCACAACAGTTTGCATTAGTGACCTCAAATTGTGTACTCAAAAGTTTATTTCATATAGAACAACCCAATAATTACGAAAATGGTCTCTATTCCTTCGACGTCGGAAAATAAAATAAAGACAAGTAATATAAAAAAATTTTTTTAAAGTTAATTCCTACTTTTTTTCACTCTATTGCAGAGAGTCCTTTATAAATAATTGTCATTCATTTTTTAAGTTTATCTGGCGCCCTCTATGTGTAGATATATGCAACTTAAATCTAAAAAAAAACTAAAATTAATGAATTAAATTCAATTACTGAATTAATATTTGAAAAAACTGTATTAACATCCAGTGTCATCCACTACAAGTTAAAAAAAAAATTCAAATTCAAATACAACTTGAGTGGAGGAATAAAAAGTGTTTTATGAACGATTGAAAATTTGAACAAGATATATATAGGGAGAGTGTGAGCTAATGGAAGGCATTGAATAAGAGAAAAGAATAAAGGCAAAGATCACTGGGTCACCGACTGTAAGACATTTTTTTTTTTTTTTTTGGGAGGGGGGGGCGAAAATCCATAAATTTTTATTTTATTTATTTATAATTAGTATTGATTTTTTTCAAAATATCTCAGATATCGCCGTCTCTGAGCGATATTTTAACTATTAATGTTTTATAGAGAATTCTATTTCCTACTATTTTCACTCTTAAAAAAAAAACTAAAATCGTTTCATATATATAAAAAAATATCATAACAGTTTTGATTGTGAAATTTCTTTTCATTAGAAATTATTGAAATATGAAATATTTATGTATATATTACAAATTTTAACATACACAAGAGAAAAACAATAGGCTTACTTCATGTGTTGAAAATACATAAAATTTAAATATTAATAAAAACAGAGTATCCAATTTATTGTGAGATCAGCTTTGTTTTTATTTAGTTTATTATTGTAGCAAAACTTTGAAACTATGAATAAGTAATAATTTTAAAAAAAAAATACAACAATCCAATATTGCATTGTTAAGTTAGCAAACATTGTTTAAAACTACACTGTTTTTGTGCAATAATGAAAAAAAAAAAAGAATGCATTTTTACATTAATAATGTTAGTAGGCTATATTTTTCGACCACATTTACACGTTTTTTGATGGAAAAAAAAAACTGACAATAAACAAGTAATATAAAAAAAAATTTTTAAAGTCAATTCCTACTTTTCTTTCACTCTATTGCAGAAAGTCTTTTATAAATAATTTTCATTCATTTTTTTAAGTTTATCTGGCGCCATCTATTGGTAGATACATGCAACTTAAATTTAAAAAACTAAAATTAATTAATTAAATTTAATTACTGAATTAATATTTGAAAAACTGTATTAACATCCAGTGTCATCCACTACAAGTTCAAACAAAATGTATTTGAACATGAGTGGTTGAATAAAAAAGTTTTTTATGAACGATTGAAAATTTGAACAAGATATATATAGGGTGAGAGTGAGCTAATAGAAGGAATTGAAAAATAAAACGGCACTAGCATGGCTTGGACTAATAGTTTTCTTCTTTTTATCATCTTTTATCTTCCTTATATGCTCATTGATTTTAGCTTTAATATTCTAGATTTCATCATCTTCACCTACAAAAATAATAATACCAATTGATATTATAATAATTGGTTGAGAAAAACTAAATATCGACGAAATGATCGAACTATCCAACTCCTGAACCCATTACATATAAATTATTCAAACGTCCCGTCAATTTCGAAGAAAACTAAGCTCTCATCAGCCTTTCCGCATCCTATGAAGAAATTTCGGTTGAAATCTAGAATACTGTACCCCTGAGGGAAGTCGCCAATCTTGCAATCCCCGGAATATTTCAGTAAGTTCCGCCAATTTCTTTTATATTACAATACTGTAATAAGAGGAATTCCTAACTTCTTTTTCCGAAGAATATAATGCCTATTTTATTGGTTATTTTTTTTAGAATTTTTATTTATGATAAATAAGAACAGATATATATATTCTTTTGAATAATTATTCCGATAAATTATTGATTATTCCGAGATTATTTTATAATGCATCTGTTACAGAATATAAAAATTTTTTATGATGTTGCCATTCATGAACATACAAAACAACAAAAACGGTTTTTACTTTATTAAAACTTATATTTGATCATCAAATAATTATTTCCTTTTTAATGCTGTTGACATAGCTCAGGTTTTGCGGCAACGTTTATTTGAATTCGCACGGAAAACGTTTATTTGAACTTTTTTAATTTTAGAACTTTACTTCACAAAAAGGCCATTGGAACGTATTAAATTTTTCTGGGTTTTGTAAAGTTATTCTTGTTTTCTTCATTCATTTGATATGGGCAGATCATGTGATATATCTTGTCATATATATAGATATGACAAGGTCAGACTTTAGTAAGGTAATAAAAAACATTTTCGCCTTCAGCAAAAGGATATATCAGAATAAAATGTAAGTTATTTTTGGTTTCTTCTCTTTTTTTTTAACTTTTTCTTAATATTATTTTTATCATTAAAATTCCGCATTTTATAGAACATGTAATAATTTTTTGATATAATAGGAAAAAAAAAAAAAAAACAAGGTTTAAATCTAGAATACTATACCCCTAAGGAAGTCGCCAATCATGCAACCCGGAATATTTCACCAATATCTTTTTAGGATTACAATACTCTAGAGGAAATCTTAACTTCTTTTTCGAACAATATAATGACTGTTTCTACTTTGATAGTTATTGGCAGAATTTTTTTTTGTTATAGTAAATAAAGAACATCAAAATATATTCTTTTAAATATTTATTCTGATAAATTATTAATTATTCTGAGATTGTTCTTATAACGTATGTTTACAGTATATGATACAGAAAATAAAAATTTTTTATGATGTTGCCACTCATAAAAATACGAAACAAAAAAATGATTTTCTAATTTATTAAAACTTGATTATCAAATAATTTTCTTTTTAATGCTGTTGAAATAATTAAGCTTTTATAACAACCGTTATTTGAATTCGCGCAATAAAATGTTACATTTTTTTTTTTATTTTTAGAACGTTAGTTTACGGCGAAAACGTTGATCAAACGCATTAAATTGTTCTGCTGTTTCTTTTTAATGCTGTTGACATAGTTAGGTTTTGTGACAACCCTTATTTGAATTCGCGCGGAAAAATATAACTTTTAATTTCAGAACGTTAGTATACAGAACTGGTTCACAACAGTTGATTTTTTTTCATGTTTGCACCAATATAAAAGTATCCTCTCAAAAAATTATCAAGGCAAGCCACATATTTACTAATATATACACATATCTACTAACTGGGTTATCCTGTGGAGGCTTGGAAATTTTTAAACATATTCTCGGGAGTATTGTGTTGGTTTGCAATTTTATTTTATGACAAAGCATGAATGTAGGATTGAATGTATTTATAAAAAAAGATTTTTTTGATGCAGTAAAAATGATGCAAAGAGATTAATTGAAACACTATAAAAATAAATTTATTTTCATGTAATTGATATAAATAAAATGCTACATATAACATAATATATACAAATATTAAATTAAAATCTCTTAAATTGAAAATGAAACACAACTAAATGGAAAAATATTTATTTCTACTCCAATTAAACATAAAAATTATTTTATACGCTGTTTACATACGTCTTTAAAAATATTTACAAGATTTTGATCGCCTATCAAATTGCTGGAATGCTATAAATATGTCATTTCAGTATTTTCATACACGTCACTGACTTGTCCTACTAAGGAATTTAATACTCCTCCATTGATTACAGGATGAGCTGATCCATTTCTTTCAATACCATCCTCATCTGCACCTATAATGATTTCTTTTTTATCCTTGATGTCAGCTGCAGTTTTCAAATAGGCAGCCCTGGCCACCTCTCGCAGTTGGTGAGCCATGCTGGCTCCAGTCATTTGCACCATGTGGGAGAACAGACTGTTGCGATTCTGGAGCAGAGAAAAGGGTGCATCGAATTCTTTCACTTCCCCAGCATCCAAAACCTTCGAAATAAATACATATAAATACTGGTGATTCAAATAAAAATATGCTTGAATTTTATATGATGTTTGTTGTTTCCTATTAGGATTGATTTTGAAACGAATGTAGGGAGTTTTGTTCATAGAGAACAACCTGAGGAAAATGTCAACAACATATATTTAAACAAAACAGCACAGCACAGCACATAGTACATATAAAACGCTTCTCTTTCGCCATTTCCTTGAACACAACGGTGTCATCCATTTTCTTTTCTCGTATCACTGTTGCCACTCCTGAACATAGAAACTTATCTCTCATTACAGTTACAGTTTGATCTTCACGCGACAATGTTTCTGCAACAATCTTGGTACTATAGATAGCTAAATGCCACAAACTATACTATGGTACATACCAATGTTTTTCTTGAGAATATATCTATGTATGTTTTAGTCTTAATTTTCCAAATTATGCATATGCATGACAATAAAGCGATAGAGTCTCAAATTATCTACGTGTCTTAAATAGTATTGCCATTATTATTTTGAAACAAGAATATTAATTTAGTGCCATTAATAATCATGAGTGAAGATTGCATGTCCGAAGCATGACAATATCATTAAAATTTTCACTTCCAAGAATTCCCAAGTTTAAGAATTAAAAGTGGGGCATAGGTTGGACGGCTTTGTCAGTCAGTAATTCTTTCTGTTTAAACCATCTGCATAATAGATGATGCTAAATTTCCTCGATGACTAACGTGTGCCTGACAATGAGCCAATGGTTGCAGTTAAGAGAAATAAAAGTTTAAAATCCGATCTATCTTTGGTAAATAAATAATTTCTAAAAGTTATTATTCTTTACTAGAAGATCCGATAATATTATCTATTGCTAAATTTGAGTATATATATTAATTAAATAAATGCAACTGACATTCTATATCAAATAATTTATTCAGTTAAAATGACATAAATCGAATTGAACTGGTGTGGTAATTAATTTTTCTGTTTCATTGCTGTTTTATTTTTTTTTTATATATTTTTTTTCTTTCTTTAATTTGTTAAATTATTTGGTTACATATGGGAATCCAGTTTTGTAATATTTCATTTATTAAATTTTTGTATTTAATGTCTCTGGACAAAATACTTTTTTTTGGAACAGTCGAAATGTGAAAAAAAAAAAAAAAAAATCCAATTTTCAATTAACATTAACTGTAAAAACAACAGCGCTACCCACTGGAGTTCTCATTCAAACCACTCTTTAAATATTCTTGGCATTCAGCATAATAAAACTGGAAATTTTCATCAAAATTGGTCGAGTAGTTTTTAAGTCGTAAGTGTACACACATACTAACATTGCATTTTATTTATATAGATAGAGAGCTAAAGATATAACCTAACGATATATTCTCCTGTTCTTTTAGAAAATGAATACAGAATAGGAATAGTTTATGTAATACATTCAGGAGAAAAAGAACTGAGCATAACTAATGCTGTATCATCAGACTAAATGAAAAGAAAAATGATTCAGAAACAAAGAACGACAGCTCAGCATTTGAGTATGGTATAAGGAAAGAGACCGGAAAATCTCAGCAGACAGCCTCTGGTTGTCGAAGCCAGACAATTCACAGTATATCTCACTAAGGACTGCCCATTTTTCTGAAAGCAGTCATTTCAAGACGTTATGTAACTAAATCAAACCCGAGATCTCTTGCACCTTATTGTGAAAATAGACACCAATGCAGCCCTTGCTTATAGGAATACAGAGTATACCATAAGCAAGGGTGCTGTATCATCAGACTACATCTAATGCTGTATCATCAAACTACATCTAATGCTGTATCATCAGACTACATCAACAACTGCATACATCAGTTGTTACTTTAAATTATATTTATCAACTTAAAAAAGATAGCCACGCTGCTGAAATAAATTTTTTTCTAGTATTCATATCAGAAAAAAAAAAAAATTAGAAATTCTTATATAAAAAAAAAATTATACAAATCCACTAATTTTCCGACATCAATAAAAATAAAATATATTAATATATATTATGAATAATACAGACTTGTGAATGACCAGAAAGAAGAAGAGAGTAAGTAATGAGAGTGATGAAAGTAATTACTTACCAACACTCGATCAGAATCCATAATAGTATGAAGACGGTGAGCAATTGTTAAAACGGTACAGTGGGCAAATCGATCTCTTATTGTTTTCTGAATCAAGCTGTCAGTACTGCAAGCAATAAAAAACACGACATATAAATATTAATTAATGCTGAAAGTGACTTAATTCAAAGGAAAAAAAAATTCTATAATTTAGAAATCTAAAATCTTTCACTATTAAACGATTAAAATGTAAGATAATCACGATATTAAATGCTTAATTACAAAGTCATGTTCACATAAATGGCGGTTTTAATACAATTTCGTAACATTTATATTTATTAATAAAATGTTTTCCTTTATTCAAAACTTTTAATTTCAATTTCATCAGTTAGTAAAATCTTTCATTATATGCTTTAAGAAAATTAATACCGCTATAAAACTGAATATTACAGAATATATTTCTGAAACTTTCACTACCATTACTCAGATCTTTACTTTTGGCCTTATTTATTGAAAAACTTCAATACGTAAAAATAACAAGAAATTAAAAAAAAAAAAAAAAAAAAAAAATCTGCAAAAAATGCTTTTTGCTTAAAAGCCTTTTTTTTTTTTCTGGATGTTTCATAATTATTAAGAATTTATAATGATTTAAATCGATCAAATGCAAGCAAATTCATTGATAATTATATACAGCACCATTACATAAAAGAATTTATTTTATCAATGTTCATAAATAATACTTCTGCAAAGAATTTAATATTATTTGCACGAATCAAATTAATTCCAAAAATGTTGAGGGCGACTTTTTTTACACAGATAAAGAAAGTTAAAATTTTTGATCACATACTTCGGATCGACATTCGCCGTGGCTTCGTCCAGCACTAGGACTCTGTTTCTTCTAAGGATTGCCCTGGCAAGGCAAATGAGCTGTCTTTGGCCGACACTGAAGTTGCTGCCACCTTCTGCAACTATTGTGTCCAAACCTCCAGGCATTTCTTCTATGGACTCCTTTAAATATGCCTGAAGAGACACAATTTAAGAGTGTGGTAAATTGAATGAATGCACATAAATCATTATTACTCGCTTTAAAAAAGCTTCTGAATATATTCTGATTTTTAAACATATAAAGATTTTATATTTCAATCGACATGAAATATTATATATTATTTTACTAAAATTTAATATTAAAATATTAGATATCAATTTTTGCAGGATTTGTTTGTCTGTTAATCCAATTAGCAGATGACATCACTTGACGGTGTGTGTCGACGAACAGTTTTCCCCATGTGGGTGTAATGAACTCTGAATTTTTGACCCCAGAAGATGGGGACAGGACCCCGACAGAAAGATTGACCGTCAACGACAGCGGATAGCTGCGTGACGTAGCGAGAATGGAAATGGGGACAAATGTTTATGTAACCCATAATTAGTATTTATTGTAAATATAGCTGTAAATAATAGTGTGGAATTATAAATGGCTAGATAAGGAACATCTTGTTTCTTCCTTTGTTTTTAAATTACGCCGTAGTCTCCCACCAAGACACTACAACCCTATATTTATGATACCAATTAAATGAAATAGTTACCAAAGAAACAGCGTTTTCTTAACTATTGTGCAATTCATGCTTTCTTTGTTCGTCGTGTTCTGTCTAATTTTTTGCACCCATGTGTTTTGTCTGTCGTTCTTACATTACCTTTAGTTTCCAGATTTCGAATATGTTACTACATGTGAAGTACTCAACGTGTTTGTGACAGAGTCCTAGCATACTGTTCTTTAGAACTGATAAATTTAGTAAGTGCATTAAGTTTGCACTGATATGCTTGCCTCTTGTACGTTTAACCTGAGCTAGTTTGTAATAATAGATTCAGATAAATAATTATTCATATAAATTTACAAGTATATTTTGTGTACTAAAAACACTTGATCACAAATTTATAAGCATATGTTGTATAATGCGAAGCCACAATGTGTTGTTAAGGTTCCCCTTCTAAGAAAGGGAATACTAATCATATTTTTTTTTTTCTAATGCAGCTGGTAAATAGACCGTTATCTTTCGCCATAAGGGCTGCAGCGCAGCGAAGCTACTCACTTTGCATTACCCAGGGGGTGCGTGTAACTTGATGGTAAGCCACGGACGCGGAGCAACAATGCCCCAGCAGCGCTCTACGATCCTATTAGAATGGGACCTACGGTTTAAAGTGGATTCCGAACCACTACAACACCCATGGGCAAAGCCGGGATTTGAACCCGATACCTGTGGTACCGAACGCCAGAGCGCTAGCCATTCGGCCATCAAGCCCTGGAATACTAATCATTCGTTGGGTATAAATATGGATTTAGTCATTTGAGAACTACAAGTGTGTATTGATTAATTTTAGTGTGATAAACCGAATTAAAAAAAGACAGTTTAATTTTATAAGAATGTTAAAATCAATTATGCATTCTGAAAACTAATTTCAATATATTGCTCAATAGTGTTTTAACCTATTTTATAAATAGGAATTATATATCACAGTGTATATATTTATGCTTTGCCTCAAAAATATTAAGACATCATCTTGATGTTTATGTATTGTTTCAATGCGACACCATCATTTCAATATTTATTTATGCACATATTTTACCTCTTCTAAAGCTTGCCACAGTTCATTGTCTTTATGCTCAGAGAAAGGATCCAAATTCCTTCGAACTGGTCCCGTGAACAAAACGGGATCCTACAAGAAAAATAATGACATTCACTAAAATGTATAGAATACATTGGGTTACATAAGGATGCAAGAAAATATACTATAAGATATTATAACAAATTATTCTAAGTGTAGGAATGCACAAGCATCGCCAGCTCATATTTTAAATTGTCTAAATTTTACATGCTTTTATAGTTGTTTCTGAACCTCTTTTATTCTTGGATTTTTTAGAGATTTCTGGACTTATAGATCTGATACAATAGCTAGACCATAAGAAACAACACATAAATTAGTCACTGTTTTGTATAAGTGATTAACAATAAATTTCTCTCAAAACTTTTAATTCAGTATCAAATTCAAATATGCCAACCAGAAATTGTATTGATAATTCATGAAACTTATGAATTAAGAATCATTTCTTAGAGCCTTGTAAACAGAATTTATGATAAATTCTATTTTAAGAAATTTAACGACTTAAAACAGTTGATTTAAATTACTTATATTTTATTTAAAACGATGTGTGAGTAGTTTTTTTATGTATTACATAACTTTTTTGGAATAATTAGTATCTATTGTATTTTTATACATCTATTATATACAGTTTTATTTAATTTTGATATTATTTATTTATTTTTATTTATAATAATTACTCATGTCATAGTTATTTATGTGCTGCATATTCTTCTAGTCTTTAATGTAAAGTAAATATAATTTTAATTAAAATAAAGAGAATTGCAAAAGAGATTTTGGCCAAATTGCAAAATTGGGGCAATTGAGGTTTGGCGACTTTTTATGGCGCAAATTGAATGATAACTCGCCAAATGTGCTAATCCGGTTTCTTGTACAGTAGGCAATTCATTTCACTTACAATTGCAACCCGCTGCTTGGTACACTTTGGCGAAGATATTTTTGACGCCAAATATCAACAACCCTTATTCTGCGATTTTATCGAGATTTTAATTTAAAAAAAAAAACTTTACTTGAGGAATGATTGAAATTTTCCTTCTAAGATCATGCAATCCGATATCTTTGGTGATGACTCCGTCGATTTTAATCACTCCTTCTGGCTCAGTCATTCGAAACAGAGTGGCAATCATCGAACTCTTGCCGGCTCCGGTTCTTCCGACGATGCCAATCTTAAGAAACAAATATGTACAAATTAAACAAACTATACCAATAAAAATGAATGACTCTTAAAAATTTAAAAACAGAAATGTTAAAAAATGCCCTTTAATTAAATTTACATAATTCGCATTGAAAAAATATTACACACTCACTATCATATTTATCTGGTTGAAAGAGAGAAACAATTTTAATCATTGAACACTAAATCACGAATAAATTAAGAACTCAAAATAAAAAAATTAAAGATCGTTTGTGAAACCCATATTACTTTTTTTTTGTGGCTGAGTGGATAGTATGTTCAACTTTTGCACATAACAAATAGCCCATTTATTTTAATTAAGAAAAATCATTTCGTTTTTCGATTGAAAAAATGATTTTTGAAAGCAGTGACTGCAAAAAATGCAGCCAACGGATCCAAATTTTAAGTCCAATTGAATTTTAAGTCATGCATACATTTAATGTATGCAGAATCCACTTGCATTGAACTCGAAAGCATGTTCTTTCGCATCTCGTGTATCGGATTGGGTGAGATAATCATCAGTATTATGTCCGCATAAAAACTTTCAGAAACATATCAAATGACTACCGATCAGTTGATAATTGTTAATCGTGAGATAATTGTTCTGGTATTTCATTTCAAATAGAAACGCATAAGTGCTTCCACTGTCACTCATCACAACCATTGGATTCTACTATAGGAGAGATTTGCAGCATCCACAAAGCTTCTATAGTCCAATGGATGAATTTTCGACCTACTGAATCAAGTCCTGTACCTGATACAGACAAGAAAGTTTTCGGATCAATTCTTTTACAGAGTTTTGAATGGATTCCTACATTAAAGCATAATTAACTCAAAGACTTCCACAGTAAATAATATAATATGACGAAAATTTGAATACAAGTTTCATATTAAATATCCTTCTAGCATAATTAATAATATATGTACATCCGTTGAATTCACGGATTACAAATTTGAACAACTGAACAATACATCCAAGTTTTTGAAAAGACATACATTATTGTATAATTGACAGAACAGCCGACTTTCAATAATTCTTCACCCGTTATTAATTAATCAATTATTATTCTGCAGGTAGTTTTACCTTTTCTTCAGGATAAATCTCAAAATTGAGATTTTTGAGAACAGGTGGTTCGTCTTCGGCGTACTTGAGACTGACATTCTGGTATACAATGTAACCCTTTGAGGGCCACTCGTTAGGGGGCTTCTTGTCTTTGTCGCTGTCCAAAGCTGCTTCAGGGGCCAGGTTGCTGTACTCGATGACTCGTTCCACGGATGTCATCTGAAAGACAGATCATCCAGCAATTTAAAATAATCAAAATAATAAATCAAATAGTAAGAAAAAAAAATGCATTGGATTGTTTGGTGTAATTGTTTTTTATCTTAATTCCTATAATTTCGAAAATGCTTGAACATTTCGTCAAATATGAGCATACAGCATAAATTTTAAAACTATATTGAATTTTCATGAAACTGCGTTTTAATAGGGAATGATACAGGAGAATTTTAATTAAAAAATTGTGTAAAATTAGAGTTTATTTAACTATGGAAGAAAAATTAGACAACCATTCCACTTTTACAAAGCAAAATGTACTGCATTTATACAATTCTCTTCTGATTCAAACTCATAGTCCCTTGAGAAGTTGATTAATTGTCTCTTAACATAAAACAAAGAAAGAAATTAAATAAAGAAACTAAATTCAACTTAATTAAGATCGGTTAAAGGAATTGAGAAATATTATATGCATGGGACATTGCATGTACAGTCCAGTTAATGGATGCGAGCGAGCGCGCGCGCGCGTGTGCGTGTGCGTTTGAATTATTCAAGGTGTTTCTTACTTGACTCTCTACTTCTGCCGACTGCCGCACGCCCCACTGGAAGCTTCCGCTCAGCTGCAATGCAGAAGCAATGGCCAGTCCGGCTCTACTGGCGTAGGACGGATCTAAACAAAATAAGCGCTTTAATCAAAACTATGCTGTTTACGACAAGTAAACAAGTAAAACAAAAATATAAAAAAAAAAAAAATTAAAGTCAATTCCTATTTTTTTCCCACTATATTGCAGAAAGTCCTTTATAAATATATTTTCATTCATTTTTTTTAAGTTTATCTGGCGCCATCTATGGGTAGATATATGCAACTTAAACCTAAAAACACTAAAATTAATTAAATTTAATTACTGATTTAATATTTGAAAAAAACTGTATAAACATCAAGTGTCATCCACTACAAGTTCAAAAAAAATGTATTTGAACTTGAGTGGATGAATAAAAAGTATTTTTTTGAACGACTGAAAATTTGAAAAAGATATATATATATATACACATATAGGGAGAGTGTGATCTAATAGAACGAATTGAAAAATGAATTTTTTTTTATCTGAATATTACCGTAATAATTTTATAATTTTAAAATAAGTAAGGCAAAATTTAGAAAAGAATAATTTTTAGTTATATTAAACGTTCATTAGTTGATTATTCTATTTATTTTCCTTTTTAAAGATATTTTGATACACCAGCATGAAGTTTGAAAAAATATTCAAATAATATTTTAGATCTAATAGAACGAATTAAAAAACGAATTTTTTTTTCTATCTGAATATTACCGTAATAATTTTATAATTTTAAAATAAGTAAGGCAAAATTTAGAAAAGAATAATTTTTAGTTATATTAAACGTTCATTAGTTGATTATTCTATTTATTTTCCTTTTTAAAGATATTTTGATACACCAGCATGAAGTTTGAAAAAAATATTCAAATAATATTTTAATCCTAGATAAAGAAAAGAAGAATCAATGTTTCATTAAAATAAGCCATGGATATGTTATTTTTTAATTTTAAATAGCAAGAGAAGTTAAAATATTTAAATCACTTATTTTATAATATTATGATTACTGCATTTGAAATAAAATTGCAATTATTAAATACTTTAATATTCTTAATCATAAATCATAATTTTTTAATTAAATTTAATATCTTACAACTTTTAAAAGTTTCTTCCTAAAATCTATAGGCACATGACTTGCAGTCGTAATTTTCGACTGTAGAAAAGAATTATGAAGCAAAATTTACATCTTTGACATATGACAAGCGGAACGATCCCTGTTTATGCATTTGTTGTCTGTGACATAATGTGTACCAATAAAATTTCGTTTTTGTAAAATGGTTAAAAATTTGAAGTTAGCATAGCAATTTTTTTAATTTTTAAAAACCTTTTTAATTAACTTCATAATAATATGAAACATTAAATTTCGCATTTCAAAATGATAAGGTACGCTATACATATAAGAACCATTGTAAAGCAAAAACAAAGATTATTTATCATATTCAACAGAAATAATCAATGTAGAATATTTATCGGGGTGCGTAGTAGATCTACCTCCCCGTGGTGCACCTGGTAACACTTTTTAGTGGCTAAAAGATCTACAACTCGGCATTATGTCTTCCTCCCCTCACTTTGATACTCTTCGAATGCTACAGTGGAATGCCGGTGGACTGTCTCAATCCAAGCGCGCAGAGCTTTTGCCGACTCTGTGTGAGAAGGATATTGACGTCTTTACTATTATGGAGGCTAATTTGACAACCGACTGCCTGCGAAACCATCTTTACAGACTCAAAATTGTTCCTTCCCCGATGTGCACCTCTGGAGAGGCCATGGACTCCACGCATCTACTGCACTGTCCTGCTCTGAGCAAGACTTTTTCTCGCCGAGCGATATTGGGAGGCTAGAGATATGTTAGATTAATGAACTCTGTTTCAGCATGTTTTGTTGTATTCTCTGTTCTTTTTTTTCGTTCTTTTTATTGCTGTAATTGTTCATAATCTGCCATTGGAAATAAAAAAAAACATTTATCGATTTTGAAACATCAAAGGATAATTTAAAAGGAAATCTCTTACCTTCAGAAAGTATTACCATGGAGATGGTGACGCATGTAATGTAGATTACACACAACCAATCCAGAACAATTCCGAACCATCGAGTCACCGAAATGAACATGAACCACGTGGCAGTGTGCTTATCCTGATAATGATCGAAGCCGACTTCGAATGTTTGCTGAGCCTTGAATGCTCGGATGGTGGTCAATCCATACAGAGAAGTACTCAGGTGAGAAAACACTGGACTCTTGGCTAGATGAAACACGATAATAAAAGTTTTATAAATTATCAGCCATAGATTTCTATTTCATGTTTTTTTAATTTAAAATTTCAATTTTGCAAAACTTTATATAAACCACTTGAAGCATGACAATGTTATATTGTTCTTATATAAACAAAATACAATACTTTAACAGTGCAATTTTTTTTTTTTTTTCAAATTTAGGTTCACTTGTACTTCATCACATGAGAAATATATTCGATATCTTTGTTTAATCCTTTGCCATTCACATAGTTGATTACTATATTATCCAAAAAATAGAGCTTTTACCAACCCTTTGTTAACTTGTCAAATATGAAGCAAGCTTTTAAAGCCTTTTTGTAATTTTATAAATTTTTATCTTAATGCTTTCTTTTTATTCACCACGAGTATTTCACGTCTTGTCATCTGTTTGTGTGCTTTAACCACAAAAGCTATTCCACATTGATTTATTTCAGAGGATTTTCATCCGTTCCCATTGATAACTGTTACTTTTAAATAATGCCACTTTGCAAACTTTTAAGAGATGGTCAATCATTTTATAAAGTGAAATACACAGCAAACCTTATTTTACTTTATTTGTCTATTTTTGTATTTCTCCTATTTAATAAATGTGGGGATAGTATCACTTGTTTATAAACAACAAAATTTCTTCAATGCTTCATAGAATCATTTTGATAGCACTTTACGACATTTACAGTAACTGGACTCCTTATCGTGTTTCTCTTGTTCTAGACAATCTTAAATTCTCCTGATAAGACCATTTATTTTAACATATTCACTTATCAAGAATGAAAATACTCAATGCACAAAAATGTGTAAAACAACACAAAATACCAAAAGAATGAAACAAAAACTGAATCAAATGCAGTATGTAACATTTTGTAAAGATTTTAACAAAGCAAAAAATAATTTTAATAATAAATAAATAAGAATACATAATAATAATTATTATTATTTCTACTACTTAGTTTTACAATTTCAATAATCAGAAGTTCAGATGTATTCTTTTAATATTGTGGCTCTTAAACTTCCTATTTTTCGCACCATTAAACATGAGATAAATTATTGAATCGTTTCGTTTCAATCGTTAATTTTTCAGTATTAAACTAAATAGCCTAGATCAAGAGTCTTCAAACTACGGCCCGCGGGCCAAATCCGGCACGCCAGTGTCATCAATCCGCCCCGCGACAGTGAATAGCTTATTGTTGTTGTAATAAGTTGGATAAAAACATAATGATAATTATGGTTTTATTGCTTGCTAGGTAAAGCTTAATCACAAACATAACACGCAGAAAATTTATCCTAAGCATAACAACTAACAAATAATTGAAATGAATCCCAATAACATTATAAACTAGTGAACATCCCGCGGTTACCCTCGGTAGGTATGTTGGGGTAAAGAGTATCGTATATGTATGTATATATATATATTTATCGATGTTTGGAATGTATATATTCTGAATCAAACATGATTTTTATCCTGAAATCCCTCAGGAATGGAAAAGCTAAATTAACGCGAATGAAACCGCGGGGTATCCCCTTGTAAAAAAATACTAATGATATTTATGTAATTGTGATTTTTCGCTGACAATAGTTTGTAGTTAATTGTACCAATTATTAAAAGAGATTTAAAATGGCAGAAAAATTAAAAGGGTTTTTGCCCTTGGTACTTACTGGAGTAAACAGTATGGCCCTAAGGCTAGAAAGTTTGGAGACCCCTGGCCTAGATGCTCAACTCGGTTTATTTTCTATTAGGGACTTAAAAATGCTGAATAGCCATTAAATTTTTTCCTTTCCGTTATTTTTTAACGTCCCTATTGAGCTGAGATACTAGAACATGAAATCTAAGCTAGTGGATAAAGTAAGAACTTATTTCGTCGAATAGTGAATTTATTTTTATCAGCATAAAATTAAACATATTGCCTTACTGAAAATTTGATACAAAAGATTAGTTATACATGAAAACCATTGTTATTGAATCAAATCTATTAAGGAATCCAAACTTTTAACTTCCTTAGAACATATTTGAAAAAAAAATAATGTCTGGAACCATATTGAAGACACATTAATTGAAGGATAGTTGTTAAGAAAAAGAAATAAAACTGTATACAATTTTAGAATACCCACATGAAATAAGCAAAACGGTTCTAGCATAATAATTATCTTTCCATGAATATACCTTTTTTCAGGAAATAATATTCAAATATTTCAAAAAGGGTGCACATCACCGTAAAAAGATTTAATCAGGAAATAATATTCATTACTTCATTTTTTTCAGATATTGACAAAAAAAAAAAATTATATTATATGTATATATATATTCAAAAACTTCATTCAAATACATAAAATATTAATGATTAGAATTAGTATTAGAATTGAAGTACATAAAAATACAAATATTTTTAAGAATTCTGTGTGTTTTATATTGGACAACATTCTGAAAAGCGCTTGGCCACATGTAAACCTTGCAAATTGTTGACTGAACAGCCTACGTTTACATACAAACAAAAAAATTTTCTTAATACAAAATACAAACAAAGTATTTTACCAACAGGATTCAAACAGCAATTACTAAACAAGAATGGACTTACTTATTCCTTCGTATCGTTTCACATCACGAGCTGTGGGTAAGTAGAATCTTCTTAAAAAGATGAACGCCAAAGTGATGATGAAGGTGGGAATGAGCAGCAAAGGTTCTATGATGGCCACCACGCAGATGATACCAAACAGAGTGCAGAAAATCTTTTTTGAAGAGACACGTTTTGAAGATTAATCACAGGGTTTTCATTTCCAATAAAAATTATATCAGAAAAGTATTTTGTAGCAGTTTAGTATTTAAAAGAGTGCTTATTAAATAACATGTTCAGTTGACTTAATATCGGAATAAATAATATACTGCATTGTTTGTATTTTTAAAAAATTATTAATTTTTTGTTGTATGTTGTAGTGAAATTCGTTGATTAGCAATTATTTGTAAAAAAAAATAATAAAGGCGTTATAGTATTATTTACAATAATCTTCGATAATATTACACATGTAAAATTTTAAAAATCAATGTCATATTTTTTTTTTTAAAGTATTTCTTAAATTTGTCAACAAAAAGTTAATATTTTTTAAATGATGAAAAAAAAAAGTTAGAATAGAAATATTAAAAAAGCAACGCTTTATAATTAAAATAAAATAGCCAAATATTAAAAATAATAAATTAAAATTCATTTTTTTTCAGCTATTAGAAAAACTTTTAATAATAAAATTATTTTTAGATACGTTACATGATGAGCTGCTAATTCTAATTTTCATTGATATGTTAAAGTTTAGAAATGAACCATTTATAAACATTATCTGTATTTATAACACGGAAATAGTTTCAAAGATCCCCATAAAAATGAAAATGTATTATATTTTCCTGCTTTAGAGAAACACATTTAAACTTCATAATTGTTAACATAAATGCCCAACACCATTCCGTCTATGTGTACATAAAACAAAATGTGCATATTCGAAACCTGCATAAAAGTAAAGGTAAAAAATTGATATTATAATTAGCAAGCAAATTCTGGATAAGTGGGTAAATTATGTTAATCTTTTAAATTTATTACAAAATTAAATCATAAAAGAACAATAGCATTTATGTCATATATCCTAATATATATATTTTCATTATGAATTTTATTCAATGACATTTTTAAAGAAACAGAAGAATGTGCCATTTTGAAATTTTGTACCATGGTAAAAAGAACACTAATTAACTAGTGGCTTTTCTCTATTTAATGCTCTTTTAAAAATTTAATTTGCTGATAGACCGAAATGTTACATCTTTATCTTATTTATAAACAAATTAAAATAAAAATTATTTCGAGCTAGTATTTTTATTACTTAACTTATTATCAATTTAGTAAAAGCATGCATTATTTTTTATTCAATAATGCAGTCCAGTAAGAATTCTGACTGGAATAATCTCAATATAAAGTGTTCTAGATTCACCGACATTTGTTACAAAATTATATTACAATAATAAGAGAGATAGATATAAAATTTACAAGTACTTTAGGTATGCGCATGTATACTGTATAAATACTTAATCCATACTATTAATTGCAACTACAAAAGATACATTTTGATGCGACATTCTTTGGTTACTCATAGTATGTCCAAGCCATATTCTAATCCATGCCCTGCATGAGGAAACAGTTGCCGAAGAATTTCGAAGTTGAGAATGCTCTATGTAGTTCTAATAGATTTTTTGATGTGGGATTATGTGAGACAATGTGTGTATCAGACAATTTGTTAAATTTAGATGCCGAAAGAGAATATCATGGATGTTATTAATTACAAAAGTGTTCTAATACCTTCCACAACAACGTTTGAGAACCGAGTATAGCTTGGATATACGTACTATGTGAGATGTCAAGGAATCTCACATCTAAATGTAATAACTTTCGTAGTCACTATGTTATGGTGAGTTTACTCCGATATTAAATTCTCGTTGTTTAAAATGTCAGTCAGTCGAAAGGTATGACTGGAAAGAAGATTCGATTGTTTAATGTTCTAGCAATATTTTCAATAATAGAAGAACTGTTCTTTTAATATTCAATGGAACCCCCACTTTATATAAATGAAAACTACTTGTTTCAATCTTATGGTTTTGTAATAAATCCAAATATATTTTCATTTCCTGTTCAATAATGTCCTATGCTAAAAATCACGCATGGATTTAAATAATTTCAACAGCTTCAATTTTATTTTTAATGAATGTTTTAATGATATGCAACTCAAATATGGTTGATGGATGGAAAAAAAAAAAGAAACTAAAAGCTTCTGAAGCATTACCTCCAGACAGTCTGACGCTGTGGGTGGAATGACGTCGTCTATGAGGCCCAGATCTCTGGAGCACCGGTTAAGAATATTGCCTGGGTCAGTTGAGAAAATGTTAGTGCACAGAAAAGTGGTTAGTATGGTTATAATGCAGAACTGGAACCGACACACAGAGAGCACACCCTTTCTGGTTTTTCTCAAATAACTGTTTCTTAATACTATTTATGCATTCATTACTTTAGAAAATTTAAGTGCAGAATTTTTTAAAGAAAAATTGGATACTACTAATAATAATTATTTTCAATTTGTCATATATATTTTATTGCTATTTCATTAACAAGCCTAAATATAAAATTTCTCGTTATGATTAAATTAGCTGTCATTCTCATCACTGAATCTTATATTATGATTTGAAAAATTGACGGACGGTATAATTACTCCAATTCTAGAATGAACCACGGTTTTAAATGTCTAAATTATTATTATAGATAACACCATACAAAATTTAAATAGAAGATTCAGCTGTATTATAAGCTTCCAACAAAAATGTCCAAGCTTTAACTCCAAATCACTACATCGTTACTGTGTGATTTTATACAATCATATTCTTGGTTATGCTATGCCAATACATTTTTCTATAGTGTTTAAAATCAAAAACTTTTTTTCCCTTGTTGAATGCAATTTTCAAATAATTTTGGGCATTTAAATCACTGATTTTTACATTTTATTGTTATTACTAAAATTATAATTTATATTTCTTACATGCTCCATTTCATTGAAACTATGCGCGTCGTATAATATATTCATACAGGACAGAAAGGATTAAATGATAAAAATGGAAATTTAATTTTAAGTATAAAAACTACAAGAAAGTTTATGAAATATTTCTAAATTAAACTTCACAATTCATAAATAATCATCCATAAAATAATCCACGTATAAGCAGTTTTTTTATAACATAATAGGTCAATTGTATATTACTAAATCTATAAGATCTAATTTAGTATATTTAGATGTTATAATAATACAAATAATAAATATATTTATTTTGCATGCATAAAACTCGACATTTTGAAAGCTAACTGCTTTGTTAATAGCTTTTTCTATGCAGTAATATACAGTTTAAAAATGGTATTAACATTAAATGATTCATAGTGGTATTAACAGGAACTGATTTACAATGATATTAAAAAATTATTTCTACATTTTATTGGTAATATTTGATTCTTTTAATGATTCTTGTTGCAGTTAAATTACCATTCTACATTTTATAATTATATAAAAAATAGTAATGTAAAGAGATTTATTTTAATAATAAATTCAATTTCTTTTTAATGAATATACCTTAAATAGTCTATAAGAAATGAATTTTTACTCTTGCAATAAAATAGCGGTTAATAAAAATGTATATATAAAAGGAAGAATAGGATAAAAAAAAAAATATAATTGCATATAATTGCAATTAAAAATATTTTTTGCAGCAAAAGTAAGTGTATTATTGGGCCATTTACAGCATATTCTTTTTCATAAGAAAAGTGACTAGCGTTCTCATACAATGATATTTCCTTGCTATGTAAAACAGGGTTGTTTTCGAACTGCTTTTGATGTTTGCAGCATGAAGTAATATAGAGAAAAAAAAAGTTTATTCCTTAGATGTACAAGAAAAGTGAGGTAAAAAAGGTCAGCAAACAGAATACACAATAAGCATATACATTGTAAAAAAGCATTAATAATAAATGTTTGCAAGAAAAAATGGAAAAAATTGAGAAGCACATTTTTTAATACGTGACAACATCTGAAAACAAAAAATAACCATGACGATAGTTTGTTAGTCTAATAAGACTAACCCAGGCAACATTCTAAAAATAAATAATTTTTAAACATAAAGATTTGCAAATTTCTGTTAGCAATTTTTTTTTTTTTGAAATTTATGCTGTGAATAAAGTATCAGTTCTATCGTATATAGACATAGTCAAACAGAAATCATATTTTATTAGCTAGTTGTCTGGATTTCAATTTTTCTGATTGTACTTTTTTTTTTTTTTAATTGATAACAAAATATTTCGTTTCAGAACACTGTAAACAATTATTTGTTGGTAAAAACGATCTTTAAAAGAAGCCTTCTTTAAAGAAGATATTTAAAACAAATAAATAATGTGGATGATTTTACAATTTTCCAATACTTAAAAATATCATCACAAGATTTTTGTACTGAAATTAGAAACAGAACCCCTTTTTTAAACTAATAGTGTGACAATTTAAAAATTAATTATCACGAAAATGATAATATTTCAGATCTAATAATTTCCATTAGAGCTAAGTTATATATATATATATTGTTGCATACTGTCCATGTAAATTATAATTTTAAAATTAAGTACTTTCATAGTATCTGTACGATACTTTTTCTAATATTTCTTGCAATTGTAATTTAATAATATATTTTTACAAATAATTAACCCAAAATAAAATGTAAAATTATATTATAAATTATATAGTTATCGTTGTAATTTTAAAAATAGGCTTTTTACATATTTACACAATATATGTAAATATACAGTGTAAAATTCTTTTAGAACCTATAAAATCATTTAAAAAAAAAATATAATACGATATACAAACACAACAAACAAATAACCCATGCAACCATCACCAGTGCTAAAAGCTCCCTTCACCAATGCAGAGTAACAGGTGCAGAGGTTACGATTTCATGCTGTAAAAAATCATGCAAGTGTTAGAATTAATTAATGGTTTTTCTTTTATATTTGCTACTCACTATGACGGCGTCTAATGCTGCCAAGGGCATGGTTTCATCGATGACGCCTACATCCTTCGAAAACCGATTCAGAATACGCCCTGATAAGGTAGCACAGCACACATTGATTATTTTAATAGACAAGATTCAAAACAAAACAAACATATTAGTTTGGTGCAAATATAATATTGCTTTTCATATTATTCATAGTTTTTTTTATTATATATCATTAAGGCACACATTTTGTAAAAATGAATTTTAATCTAATATTTTTTTTTATTTGTTAAATTTGAAAAAAAAAATTCAAATACATATTTGTTAAACATATCAAGTCATTGTTGAAAATATGGAGATATTTATTTTTCCATTGTATTTTTATCTGTGCCTGGTCCATGGATTCAGCTATTCTGTTGACAACTTTTGCAGGGTATATGATCTTTCCAGGTTTTTATTTACTTTTTTTTTAGCTCAGTTACTAATTAAACTTTGAAATAGAACTAAAAAGGCTTCCCGATTAATATTACATGTAAATTAATCAAATTCTTTGATTTTTCTTTAAAATGAAAAAAATTATTCCATCTTAATTGTTAAATTGTATGATGGATTATTAAAAATGACACTTAACTCAAAAACAATATGAGCCAGATGTTCTTGATTAAGGTTAATTTTTGCTCGATAGCAACACGGAAGTATTTGCAATATTTACTTATTCTTTTTCGTGCTAAAAGACAGGAATATTTTTTTAAACAGATGGCCTAGAAGATATTTGAATACAATTATAAATAATTTAAGCTCGAATTTTATTATATTTTTTTAATTTTCTGTCATATTTTCTTTTGTGTTTTGTTATATTTTCTTTTAGGAGGAAACGAGTTTTCTTGTATCGATAATGTAAGAAGAGAGATGACAGTTTTGCAAATCATTTTAACAAAATAAAAAATCTTTACATGTACATATTTCAAATTCTTTTTCATAACTCGTTAAAAATTTAACCATGTTATGGCGTATAGTACCTAGAAAAATTCTTTAATAATGATACTAAAATTTTTTTTTCATTTTTCTTACTTTGATTTGCATACATCCTACTGAAATTTGAATTTAAATTTGATGACTACAATTTGCCTTTTTTTTTTAACAAATAATAATTTGTCCAAAATGTTTTATTAACAATAGCCTATTTGTTAATTGTGGTTAATTTAAATTTTAAAAAGTCCTTGAATTTTTCAAAAATTTTTAATGACACTATCTCACAAAAAATTCATTCTTAAAAAGTTTGGGACTTCTGATTTAAAATATAAAGCATTCTAAGCTCAATTTTTAATTATCTGAATAATTATACAAATAAACAAGTAATATAAAAGAAAAAAATTAAAAGTAATTTCTCCTTTTTTTCCACTCTATTGCAGAAAGTTCTTTATAAATAATTTTCATTCATTTTTTTTTAAGTTTATGTAGCGCCATCTATTGCAGATATGTGCAACTTAAATCTAAAAAAAACTGAAATTAATTAATTAAATTTAATTAATGAATTAATATTTGAAAACCTGTATTAACATCCAGTGCCATCCACTACAAGTTTAAAAAAATGTATTTAAGTTGAGTGGACGGATAAAAAGTATTTTATGAGCGATTGAAAATTTGAACAAGATATATATAGGGAGAGTGTGAGCTAATAGAAGGAATTGAATAAACAATAGTGTTTCACAAATTAACTCACCTACTGGGTTACTATCAAAAAATGAAACGGGTGACCTCAAGACGCATCTGAACATCTTGTTGTGGAGAGTTCTGGACGCTTTCATGCACATGTGGAAGAAGCCGGTCGTCCTCACGAGAGACAGCAGGAACACTATGAGCACCAGGCCGGCGTACACAGATAGATGGTAGGGTGTGTTCACTTCGGCAGCAGCCTCGGGTTCGTCCACAAGGTAATTTTCTGTCACTTTGAAGCAGTTTTCACTCACATTCTCAATGTTCATGAGAAAGAATTCTCGATCGAAGAGACCGTACGTGGAATTGTATTGACCAGTTTCGTTGAGAAGGGTTTTGTTTGTGTTTTCCCAACAGTCCTTAATATTGTACTTCCTCTGCTCCAAGTTCGTCCTGCATAAGAAGTATATTAGCTTTATATAAATGTTATATAAATCACTATTCTAAAACAAAAACTGAAATGCAACGATATTTTAATGATTTTTAATAAAAATAATTTTTTTGAGGGAAATTAAATCATTTTACCAATTTAAATATGGTTAGTTACACAATGTTGAGAGAAACAGTATATTATGTTTCTTAAAAAATCCCACAGGTTTGTAGTCAAGATCGTTTAGATTTCACTTGGAAACAGAATTACAGATATTTAATTTTATTCATTATTTATACTTCCGATTTATCAATTCAGAATCATGAATCTCTAAAATCAACGCCCGGTTGAAATGTTTGCAAAACAGAACCATTTTCTTGTCATAAAAATAATTACTTAAAAATATTATGCTATAAACTTTTCACCCTTTACTTTAGATCAATAGTAACCCTTAGCTTTTGTCCTATTTCAAAACATTAAATTATAATGAAAATAAAACACAGTAAATTCACGAACAAAAATATTTTATCATTGAAAAAAATTAATTTCACAGATTGTTGCTTGTGAAGGACTATACAAAAAATCCAATGTACTCCAATTTACATTAACGAGGCGTAAACAGATACTTAAAATCCCTGCATAATAAAGGCGATCAATTTTTCTTTCTCATATTTGATGTCCCTATATCTAAAAACTATCGTTGTTGCTTGTTTGGTTTCGAAATAAGCTCCCTCAATCCTGACGAATTAATCATAAAACCTCTCTCATCCTCAGTAGACATCAATAAAGCCAATTAATAACTAATAATTCTCCATTAAACATCAATAAAACTAATTAATTACTATCAAGTAAACATCAATAAGACCAACTACTAACTCGTCAGTAAACATCAATAAAACCAATTAATTACAAGTAACTCTCCAGTAAACATCAATAAAACCAATTAATAACTAATAACTATTCAGTAAACATCAATAAAACCAATTAATAACTTTCCAGTAGACATGAATAAAAACAAAAAGTAAGTACCATGCTGTGAGCCAGAAGTCACTTCCATTAAACAAAACTTGGGTTCCAATGTAGGAGAAAAGCAGGATGAGTCTGAGGAAGAGTCCAGCCCCTGACTTGATGTACTCCGAGTAAATTTTGAACGTCACCGAACCTGTGGTTTTAATTTCTTCCATGCTTTTAGGCGCCTTGTCATTCACTTTCTCTCCCTCGATCTGAAACAGTAAATTTATTAATGAAATAGCTCATGCACATTTACCAAAAACATACTGAAATCAAGTAATATTTAAATGCTTACGTCGTCATAACCGGTTGAAACGGAAGAACTGAGGGACAGAGTGGATTCGTACAGAGGAACAGCAGTGACTCCATCCAAAAGCTCCTCCGATAAGGAAACATTGCTGGCGTTTGAATTCATGGAGCACAGACGTTGACGACGTTCGTTCTCGTAATCTTCCATCAGTGAGCCCAGATCGACTCCTGATTCAGTCAGTTGGTCATAAGTACCCAGAGCGAGACACCGACCCTGTAAAAATAATAAAATTTTACTTTTAGTTAAAATTTTGATGTTGATATTAACATCCTAAATCATTCACCATTCTATAACATGCTATATGCTATTTTTTATGCATTATATCCAAAAAGTATCAAGTTACATAAATCGAGAAAAAACATACTGTATGTTTAATTGTTAACAATGGTACAGCAATAGAAATCAAATGGTGAGTTACATGTAATTAGATACAATTATAACATCGTGTATGTACATTCATATTTATTTCTATAATAATATTAACATGCACGAAGCAAATGTATTTCAGGCCCTCTTTTTAATAATTTTCATAACTCATGTATTAGTAGATAAATAAAACTTTCGGCTAAAAAATTCAATATTACAGAAAGTCTGTTCCATGTATTAGTAGTGTTTAAGTCTGTGTGTTAGTGGTAATAATGTTTATCATGCTAATCTCATTAGTAACATGTATTTAAGTTACACATTTCAGAAACGAAGAGATTCAATAGAGATTATTTCAGTTGGTCTTTTCGCACTGCTTGTAGAGTTATTTAATGGAAAGTCTTTTGGCTTTCACTCTTACGATATCTTCAAATGTGACCAATTACTTCTATAATTTAATCGGAAGACAATTACCCGACTTCTACCGTTGGCTTTCACTCTTACGATATCTGCAAATGTGACCAATTACTTCTATAATTTAATCGGAAGACAATTACCCGACTTCTACCGTTGGCTTTCACTCTTACGATATCTGCAAATGTGACCAATTACTTCTATAATTTAATCGGAAGACAATTACCTACGACTTTCTACCGCAAATGTGGCCAATTACTTCTATAATTTAATCACTTACCCGACTTAGGATATCTGCAAATGTGACCAATTACTTCTATAATTTAATCGGAAGACAATTACTCGACTTCTACCGTTGGCTTTCACTCTTACGATATCTGCAAATGTGACCAATTACTTCTATAATTTAATCGGAAGACAATTACCCGACTTCTACCGTTGGCTTTCACTCTTACGATATCTGCAAATGTGACCAATTACTTCTATAATTTAATCGGAAGACAATTACCGACTTCTACCGTTGGCTTTCACTCTTACGATATCTGCAAATGTGACCAATTACTTCTATAATTTAATCGGAAGACAATTACCCGACTTCTACCGTTGGCTTTCACTCTTACGATATCTGCAAATGTGACCAATTACTTCTATAATTTAATCGGAAGACAATTACCGACTTCTACCGTTGGCTTTCACTCTTACGATATCTGCAAATGTGACCAAATGTGACCAATTACTTCTGCAAATGTGGCCAATAATTTAATCGGAAGACAATTACCCGACTTCTACCGTTGGCTTTCACTCTTACGATATCTGCAAATGTGACCAATTACTTCTATAATTTAATCGGAAGACAATTACCCGACTTCTACCGTTGGCTTTCACTCTTACGATATCTGCAAATGTGACCAATTACTTCTATAATTTAATCGGAAGACAATTCTACCGTTGGCTTTCACTCTTACGACTTCTACCGTCCAAAACTGTTAATGATGTATTATATAGTTTATTAAGTTGTCAGTGGGGCAGAAAAACAACAGATGTTTTTATGATTATTTTCTGAAGATGATGGAAAAAATATTTAGAAAGTAATCTAAAAATGTACACACAGTATGTTGATATAATGCATACTTAAAACAAATAATAATCCTTAAACAGTATGCAAAATCAATTTTGTTAATGTTAGTTAGTTTTGTTAATGGTTGTTAATCGAAATTTCTTTCTATTTTAGAAATAAGTAACAACACATCAAAAGTGAAAAATAAAAAAAAAAAAAAAAATTAAAATTTTAAAATGAATGGATGAATCAGCAAATGTGTCAACAATGTAAAAAAAAAAAAGCATTACGGTATTTAGTTTTCACTGGTGAGAGATAAAAATCCTGTGTAATTATGCATTTTTTACTTGTTTAAAATTGATGAAATCTAAAATTATTAAGCAAAGTAAATAAAATATTTTATCTAACCAACAAAAAAAAAAAAAAAAAAAAATTTTATCGGCTACATCGGTACAAATTACCTATAAAATTTATAATTTAATGTAAGAACAAAAAGAATAACAGCAAACAAAAGGACAAAAAGTATCAATAAATTATATTCAGGCAATAAATTATGTTAATCAGTTAACATTCAAAACAGAAAAAAAAAGCAGATTAAAAAAATTAAAAAACTATGGAATTTTAAACGATTTTATAAAAAAAAGCACGCGAAAGAAATTTAATAAAAAAGCAAGTGAACGTAATTTAAATAAACCAATAAGAATAACTTCTGAAAGAAATTTTTAAAAAATAAATAAACCAATTAGAGATGTCGAATGCGGTCCAGGACATCGCTGGCCCACTCTTCCCAAAACAACACCCATATATTTTATAAGTAATACAAAATAAACAGAATTAAAAATAAGATTAATAATCAAGATTGTTTTTTATTTCGAAAGATGTTATAAAATTTTTATTCCTAAAATTTATAGTATTCAAAGTTCTGAAAGATTATTTAACCTATTTAATCTGCTGTCGCTGGCATGAAAAAAAATTGAACTGACTTGGTGATGACTACGTCACAATGCCTTTTATATGTAGTTGAGTTTGTGTTTTTCTAGGTTTTCTCCAATAGAAAATGCCATTACAGTGTAATTATATTTGAAAGTCATCAAGGAATGTTTTACTTTGTCTCTTATATATGTAACGTAACAAGTCACTCATCGTCTGTTTGTGGTGCTATCTGGATAATGCAAAATCTTATCACTATGGCGACAGTCAAATAAAGGCAATTCACGGAAAAATATGAAATAAAAATGATAAAATTATTGAATTTGTACTTAAATGTACAGGATAGTTTGTTATGGAAAGATCTAATAAATAAAGATCGATTTATAAATCTACTAATTTATTAAACAAATAATTTTGTTATATCCTTCTATTTTTTCGTCTATCCTTTCTTTTTTAGAGTCCTTCGTTTTAAAAGATATAATATTTTTACTAAAAAAAAACAATAATTATCAGTTCACACAGTTTTTATTTATAATTTTCTTACCTCTTTCAAGACTAGAATTTGCGAAGCGCCTTTTAAAAACTGTATCTGGTGAGTAGCTAAAATTCTGACTTTGTCCTTGAGGTAACCATTGATGCACCTGCGGTGGTAAAGATAGTACAACATTTACGAAATACATGCTTAAAAATGTTTTACAAAATCAATTAATGTCAACATATAAACAATTTTCATTGCACCAAAACGAAATATCAAATACTCAACAACAAAGTTTCAAACACATAAAAGCTAAACAAGATATTTTTAATCATTACTACAAACCAATTAAAAAATTTCATAACAAAAAATTCATTGTTAAGATAAAGTAGTAAAAGAGAGATTCAAGATAATTTCAAATGAAAATGCTGAATCATAGATGTAACATAATTGTTGCTACAAAAACACAACTACATCGATATTTATCATACTTTAAAAAATTTATCTCTAAATTTTATATTTTTCCTATTGGGTCTTCGATTTAACACACCGTTTCTAAAAGTTTATTAAAACAATAAAATATATGTTTTGCAAAGATTGAATTTCAACACAAATAAAAGACAGATTGTTCATGTCTTTTAATTTTTAGAGCTCAAAAATTAATTAATAATAATAAATTTATAATTCTTTTAGGCAATTCAACTAACTTTTCAAAAAGATGCTTTGAAACAGATGCATCTACTGCACTGAGAGGATCATCCAAAAGGAATATATCCGCGTCGAAATACATGGCCCTGAAAAAATACGAGATATGCAAAATGAAACAGAATTCATTACAAAATATCAAACAATTTTGGGGGAAAGGGGACATAAGTCCTTACCTGGCGAGATTCACTCGAGCTTTTTGTCCTCCACTCAAGCTGACACCTCTTTCGCCAACAGCAGTTTGATCTCCGTATGGGAAAAGTTCAATATCCTTGGAAAATAAGAACAAAATGATAATCTCAATGAATCTTAGCGCTTTTTTTAAAATATTTTAACAAATAACTAAATATCTATTTATGACTGGTGTCTGTTTTCTGGGAGTTTTCTCATATGACATGCAAATGAGGGGCAGTTAACCTCCGAAAGTCCCTTTGGAAGGTAACGTCTTCTGTGACATCTTTGCGTAGTAGGGCTCAAATTTTAATCAACTGGTGATATGCCTTGTAATCATTATATTAAGAACGAGGATATTCAATAAGCATCTTGCATAAGTATTCAAGCTGTTTGGCGAGTGTTCTTTCTTATACAACCCTCAAATGGGTTTTTCTTCCCTCAACAACATTCTTATACCTTATTCTAGACACTGCCTTAGTGTCCTGTGTGGCTTCCTGCGCAATAGGGTTCAAATTTTAATCTGATGGTGTTGTACACTGTAAACACTATATTCAGAAAGAGGACATTCAATAGGTATTGTATGCGTATTGCGTATATCTTGCACGGACATTCAAGTTGTCTGATGGGTGCTTTTTTTTTTTTTTATTATACAACATGCAGATGTGAAACATTTACCCCTAAAAGTTCGGCCAAGCGACAGTGATCTTCCTTCACCACCCATCAGTAGGTTATCCGTAAATACAAAAGGGAAACAGAAGGCGCACAGATGTAGACAAACACTAACAAAAAAGAAAATACTTTCCATATAAAGTATAAAATTCCCTCACCTGCAGTTTAAAAATGGAATTCATTTTTTTTTGTTTGGCATGCTGATAAAACCAATTTAAAAAAAAAAAAAAAAAATTTTTTTCATTTTATTTGAATACATTCGATAAATCACTGCCTAGAATTTGAATATAAAAACTTTCGAGTTGAACTATGGAAACATTGTAGTCACACTGAAAAGAAAAGAGGAATGTGCTGAAGATAACTTTCAGGAAAGTTATTACAGGTTTGGTTTGCTTTGGTTTGTTGCTCTTCGGTCATTTTTTGCACACTTTAGACTCATTAGACCGGAACCTACAGTTTAACCATGGATTCCAAACCACTCCCAAACATCCATTCCATCGCCAGGATTCGGACCTGAAGCGTGAAGCCTGTGGGCAGAATGCTACCGCCAATTAGCAACCACGCTGCTCCAATTTGTAGAGACGTATCACCCAAAAAAGCCAAATTAGTCAATGTCTGGAATTACCAGACAATGATGCAAAATGATGACCAGACAAAATGATGCATGATTTACGCTTGATCGCTGACTAACACCCTCTTACCATTTGGCACTTATCATTTACCGATGGGTCCTTAACATTAAAAGGAATCCCAGTGAGTTGTAAGCCAACCCAGTGTGCGTTACAAAAATTGTTTGATTCTGGAAAAAAAGACAGAAATTATTTAAAAAAAAACAAATTAATTTTTTTTTTTTCATGATGGGGAAATTCAAGAAATAACCGAGGCGCCAGAATCATTGAAACCATAGTGTGAGTTTCAGCTGAATTATCCCAAATTTCCCTTTATGAAAAATTTGTTTTTGTATAAAAAAATATGAACTAATATTTTTGTAGATTAAACTTTTCCTCTTCTGTTCTACATGAACCTGGACTATTTAAATGTCATTACTTGGCAAAAATATTATGTTGTTGTTGTTGTTTTAATGCAGTTGGCAATACAGAATCGGTTAATCTTTATGCCATAAGAAAGGGGTGCACAGCTGCTGCACTCATTTAGCATTACCCAGGGGGAACATGTAGTGTTTTTAAAATTATATATGTGTGAAAACAATTTCCGAAATATAGCACCACTCATCACCATTATAAATTCAGTTTTATATGAGAATTTTCTTGAGAACATGATGGAAAACATGAGAACATGATTAAATGAATAGGGAACATGATTTAATATATGAAAATCACGAGTTACCAGTTAAAGAGCTTTCTATAGTGTTATTACAGGAGCTCATAATAGTGCTTTCTATAGTGTGTGATATTACCAGTTAAGAGAGTGTGTTTTGGCTGACTGTTTTCAAGAATCAGTGAGTAAGAAGTGGAGCTGCTTAGCATTTGAAAAAAGAGTAACATGTTTTACACAACACAACAAGGAATACAAAAAGGAGGCTTACTTTGTCAAAGCGCATACGTTGAGGACGTTCTTGTATCTGCTTTCATCAAAGGTACTTCCAAAGATGACGTTCTGTTTGACGCTTCCCGCGAAAACCCAGGGTTCTTGGGAGGCGTAGGCAACTTTACCACGAACTTTCACTTCTCCAGAGACAATGGGAAGTTCACCAAGGATGGACATCAGAAGAGACGTCTGGACATTAAAAAAAAGGTATAATTTTTTTAGCATGTTTAAATAAAAATAACTTTGTTCAAACAAAACTTCTTATGTATATTTTAATTTCTGAAAGTACACAACTGATTTTCTAGAAGAATTATGGATGCAATTTGCAACAGTCACATTTTACCCTGTCCTACCAGCAAATCTGAGGTACATTAAAAATAGATTGCAAATGTTCCTCTGAAATCACCATCTTGAAGTTGTGACAGATAAGGTAGGGAGTTTATTATTGTATTAATTACCCCTCCCTATGGACCTTCCACGCTCTGTCTTTGCTGCAAATTTTAGACTTTTGACTGGACCTGACTTTTTAAAAGGGCACCTTTGCCGTATCGGCGTGTCCAATATTACTGACTGCGTCCTGCGTTCTTCAGGGGCTTTTATGGATTTTACATATTTGACTTGATGACCTGCTATTTCTTATGAACTGTCCTCCAGACAACTTTTATAACAAGACTGTTTTTTTTTTTTATTGTGTTGCCAGAGGGCTCATGGCCGATATAGCCTCCGCCCTGACGTAGTAAATACTAAGAGAATTAATTCTATAAGAAAACATTCATTTTGCTACAAAAAAAAAAAAAAAATATCTATACATATTTTTTGTAAAGCAATTTTGCAGATTATATTAGACATTATATTAACTAAATGTCTATTTTTATGTCACCCTCTAGAAAACTTGATAAATTACCAGTTTTTCAGGAAATAAAAAAAAAATCAGAGTAATTAATATGGATTATGATCAAAATTCTCGATTAGAATAATTTTGAAAAGTAAATAATTTTTTTTTTTGTTATTTTTTCTTTGTATTTGAAAGATTGTTATCTTAAATAATAAATAGAAAATTAGAATAAGTTATAAGTTCATGAATCAGTAAAATATTTTTAATGGGTATTCGTTAACAGAGCAGATAAAAATAAATTTCAAACGGAAATATTTGGTTGCATATTTGCGCATGTGTCACACAAAATCATGTAATCAGTCACACTTTTTATCCCTTATCATAAATTTTTTTTTTAATTTTTATTGATTCTATATTTATTATTTTAATTTATTTAATGAGCAACACAAATTATGTTATAAACACAGAAGACAAGAAAGCAAATTGGTAAAGGCTGAAACCTTATATAAATGATAAAGCAGTCACATAGATTTCTCAATAAATTTAGTCTAGATTTCTATAATATCTATAACATCTTCGAGCTATAATATCTTATCTTAAAGCTCGTTTTAAATAGTTCAATTGATCTAGAAAGCAGCCAGACCTTGCTTACATTTGCATTCAGCGTAAACAGAAAAATATTTACCTAAGACAGACGAGACGAGGCACAGACAGAGACGAGACTTTCACAGACGAGATACTTTTGATGCATTGAAAGATTGCAAAGAATTTCTCTTTTAGCATAATAAAGCTGTTAAAATGTTAATTTAACAAGAATTCAACATGTTTCGTGGATTTTATGTTATCCGAGAGAATTTGGCGAAACATATACAAACTATCATAATAATCACGAGTATCTATGCATGCAATTCGATTAAACAGAATAATTTTAAAATGGCATTTATAGGATAAGAATATATTTCAACACGTTTAAATGTATAAAATATGTTGAAGAAAGCATATCATATCGTTAAAGCTTTTTTTTTATGAAATGTATTTTACATAAAGAACTAATTATATAATTTCAATTCAATTCAATATAATTATTCATGTTCAATAATTACTACTAGGACTACACCACATCATATCACTGTGCTTAGAGCTGAGTTGCCCCTTTACAATCTGGGATTGATGTGGGTGAGAAGAAGTCGGTTAGACTCTGTGACGCTCTACGGTCATATGGACCGAGACCTACTGCTTAAAGTGGATTCGAACCACTACAAACATCCATGGTATCTGCCGGGATTCAAACCCGATACTTGTGGTACCGAGCGCCTGAGCGCTAGCCACTCGGCCATCAGACCCCTTTGTTCAATTAATTAGCAATCAGAAATAGGGTGGTAGAATAGATGGCAAGGTGGGCAAATTGCCACCAGCCGGAGCAGAGATGTTATGAGTACAAAAGGCTTGACATTTATTATTACAAAATGAAGTAAAATTCATTAATAATGTATTTAATAAATATAAGTTACTAAAGTGATAAATTAAAAAAAAAAAATGTGTATCAAGATTTTGAATGAAAAATATATATCGTATCTAGTAGTAAGAGTAATGGAAACAATTGCGCACGGGTAATCTCGATGCAAGGGACTTCTGGTTCGTGAATAGGTACTTACAATACAAAAAGTGGGAATTCCGCTGGTATGTCAGAGACTTCAAAAAGCGGGGAAATTCCTTGTTTGGCATTTCTCCAAGCGTCACTACTATCTTACTTTTGTTTCATCAAATCCGTTATCAGTTGTGAAGTTAATTAGTTAATTGTGGAAATTATGTATAGCATGTCTAGTAATAGAAAATATCTTAATGAGTGAGAAAAATGAAAAAAGAAAGAAGGAGTTTGAAGAATAAAAAAAAAGATACCTAAATGAGGGAAGAAGCAAATGGACAATGCGTTGGAAATGAAGAAATTAGACGAACAGAAAGTGATAGTATTGCAGTCCCCAGTAACACTGTTCCAGAGCCCACCACAGCACTATACTAGCAACACTAATCAAAACCATAGTGAAGTGATTGAAATTGACTCGAAAAAAATTAAATTTTCGTCATACATTACTGATAAATGTAATTTTGAAGTACTAAATTACCAAGTGAAACGGTTTGTGATCGAAAATGGGCGTTGCAAACCTAAAGACATCTTCAGGTAGTATTTTATTAAAAAGAAAAGCCAACGATAATACTTTGCATTGAAGGTTCCCCATTCAAAAAATTTGCCACGGACCTCAGATGGTATAGTTACGCCACTGACAACAGGCAAAAATTTAAATTATATGATAATATAATATTAAGAAAATTATGTTTTGCAAGATATAATACTGTCAAGTACGATCCATTTGATCTTGTTTTGTTTGCTTGTTCAGATAACTGAAGGCAGATACATTATTTAGAAACATGAAAGCATAGCTTCAAGCAGCAAATAATTAGTTGGTATCCTGTATTCAAATATAAAAATATTCATCGTACTTTTCCACAGCCGACTGGTCCAACAACAGCTAGTAGTTCTCCAGGTTTTACAGAAAGGGTGACATTTCGAAGAGTTGACTCTCCATCCTGTAAAATGAAGGACATTTTTTTTTCTCCAATTAATAAAAAAATAAAATATTGCTTATTTTCAATTTCACACTATAAGCACAAGTAAGTAACAAAATAAAAATGCATTTTCAATGTGCTTACTTTATTCCATGAAGCAACCACTTTCTGCATCCAAATGCCACACTGACTGAGCTTCGGCCTCAGATTTGAAACATCAAGAAGTGAGGTGTCCTGCTGTTCTTCTAATAATAAAAATTTCTGCAAAAAGAGATAAAAAAAATCATTCAGATTGTTTTAAAGTAACCAAAAACTTACCAACATGGTATCGAACTTTTTACAATAACGTTAATGCATTGTATCATCGTAACTGGCTCGACAGCGCGTTGTGAGCCTTGGCCTTCTTTAAAAGATCAGCCAGGCTGTTCCCCCTTGGCAGTGGAACTCCAGTTTTTGATCTCAATACCATTAAAATCAAAGTCTAAACCAGTCGACCCATCTCTTTTTCGGTCTTCCCCTAGATCGTTGTCTGAAAGGGATTACATTGAAAACCTTCAAAGCAGCTCTACCACTTTCCGTTCTCTGAGATGACCGGTCCATCTCATTCTGTTCACTTTAAAAAAATTTTAGAATGCCAATATCTCTAAAAGTTTGTAAAATTCAAAATTGTGTCTTCTTCGCCAATTTCCATTGTCATTGATACCACCAAAAATAGTTCGTAACACTTTTCTTTCAAAGATTGCTAACATTTTCTCTTTCTCTTCTCTTGCTGTTAGTGACTGATTTGTATAAGTATGGTAATTTAACAAAATTCTATATTCGGACACAGTTGCCCTCATTTCAAAAAAGAAATTGGTTTGATATGTAGTTCACTTTTGTGGAGTTATTAAAAATTAATTTTCAAAGGGATATATTAATTTATAATTCTAATTAAAAATAAAAACACATATTTACCAAAAACCCCATACTACCAAAAGAAGTACCAACATGGCAAACTTTTTAAAATAACGTTAATAATAATTTAATACTGCATTGTATGGTTATTTAAAATTCTATATTCAGACAAGTTGTCTTGATTTCAAAAGAAATTAATTTCATATAAAGTGCACTCTTATAGAATTAATAAAAATTAATTTTCAAATGGATATATTTATTTATAACCCAAATTAAGAATAACAATTTGTGTAATATAGATATTCTATTTTCCGGATTTCGAAATAATCTTTTTGAACTACTTATTTCACGCATCAATTGTTTAACTATCCATAGTTGCGATTATCTCTTATTATCATCATTTAATCTTTAATGTCAAATCTTTAAAAATTCATTTCTAACAAGAAACCAAATGTGTGATATGCAGAATCGCAGTTACGCATTGTACGTTTGATATTATAATATTCCTAATTATTTTGTTTTTATCATTTAGTACTTTAATAAATAATATTTCTTATTAAGTATTGGAAAACTTTGCAATTTTGATTCGATTACAGAAAGTTCTAATCACAAATTTGTAGAACTTACTACGAGCTTGCACAATTTTATAATGAGAATTAACACATTTACGAAAATGCAACATACATTTAAAAATTTATGTATGTCGTATTATATTAAAGCCGATTTTTCCGTATTAAAAGAAATTCCACAATAAAAGCTCATCATTGTCACTATTTTATTATAAACGTAAAAAAAATTACTAAAAAAACAAAATGTTTCATGTTTCACACTTGCAATAAATGATTTTAAAAAAATCGCCAATTATAAAACGGATATTCATGGCCATCCTTCAAATGCATGGTAATAATTTATGCCGAAGAATCAAGAAATTGCAAAATTGTTTGGAGAAAAGGATATGATAAATTAAGTAAAAGTCCATTCAATAGCTAAGACACATAAAAGAGATGGTTTGATGAAGTCGAAAAGGATCTGAAGAACCTAAAGATCCCAAATAAAACCAAAGCTTGAGGCAGACGGCTTTGGAGTCGTATTGTTAGGAAATCCATCGTCTAACATGGATTGCCGTGCTGAGGAGTTAGGTAGTTACTTCATTATGTAGAGGTACAAAAGAATACTATATACACTTTGTCATTGTTCGGCCATCGCGTCTCCCTTTCATCTCATCGATTGTATTGGTGCCTCTGTGAGGCAACTGTTGAATGAGGGAAGGACCGTTTACGATCTATTGATGCAACATGATCTACTAAACTTGGTTTTAGGACTCTAAATCAAGGGGACAAGCAACAACAACAACAACAAAAAGAATACAATCCATTTTTCTAATATCCTTTTTTTGAGTTTTTGCAATAAAAAATAAACTACATTGATAAAATTATAGAAAAATATCAATTACCTGAATTCTCTTCAGCGATATGATGGATTCTGCTCCCTGGGCTATGGCATAAGGGAAAAATAGGGTCATGGACAGACGGAGGTTGTTGAAAAGGGCCATGCACACGAAGACCTTCTCTGGCGTCAAGTCACCTTTCACCCCCAGAACAAAACAACGAATGACACCAAGAGAATTAGTTTGGATGAGATGAAGAAGACAGCAAGGTTCAAACCTCTCAGTATTGATGTCCAACGAATTTTTGTTACTTCTCTCCTTCAAATAGAAATCAATTACATAAAATTGAGAAAAGCAGAGATAAATATAATACTGATAGATGGAATAGTTTTCATATTACTCCTTTAACAATTTGGAGATCTATAAGAATTGGTGAATCTTTCGATCTAAAAGTAACGCGCAGTTTAGTATTTAAGCATATTAAACCATTTAGATTTGTTACTGTGGCAGTAATAAATTAAAATGACTCATGTTGAATAATTTATTATTTAAATAACTTTGCCAGAAATGCGAATAGCATATTTCCAGTGGTATAAAACTGGTGTTCCAGTAATATCTCACAAAAAAATGTGCTAAGGCTAAGTGACTGTACGTAGATTTTTGAAATTATTTTTTGCAATTCGTCCTTTGTTAATCGTTCACTTTCTTTGATTATTTCAGTAATAAGGAATTAACTTTGACAGTTAATCAAATCTATTTGTAATAATCAAAAACGATATGATGTTAATGAAATAGTTGTTTAATCAAATCTATTGTAATTTAATCTGTAGGATTCCGTTCAGAAAAAAATATTAAAATAATATGCACCATATTTCGCTAATAATAAAGCTCAATTTGGATATCCAATCATAAAGACTGGGATAATAGCGGATTCTCGATTCCCATCAGACCAGCATTCCTCTTGAGTCACTTTGCACACCGGGGATTCACCCATTGGTAATTCTTCATAATTCTATCAAGTATAAAGTATCTATAATTCTATCAAGTATAAAGTACTATATAAAAACATTGTTATCTCGAAATTTATCGTGCAATTTGTACTTGCAGAAAAAGTACTACGCTTTTTAAGTTTTCGGCCACGTGTGAATGACGTTAAACGACACCAGTTTCTCTATTTTGCATTTTATATTCTCTTGCAGCATTACTGTATACGTATATTACATAACTTTTATAGAAATTGAACTTATTTTTGTATATGTGACGGCAATTTTTCTGATTTCTTTTCTTAACTTTTGAAAATTAGTTTCAATAGGGCTATTGGAATGATTTATTTTACAACATTTGGAAATATTTATTACAAATGCTTATAAGTATTTTTAAATCAATTTCATCAAGGATTTCAAAAAGTTTTAAAATGGAAAAGAAGGAAATACTTGCTTTCTTATGGAAGCGACGAGGTTGGCGAAAGGAAATTCCCATCCATACATTTTTATAACTCTCATTCCACCGATGATCTCATTCATTAAACGAATTCTTTCATCTGTCAAAGAGGCGGTCTTCAATCTGTAAATGAGTAAATTAAATTACACATATTGATATTTACTACAAAACTATAAACACAGAACTGCACAGCAATTTTTTTTTCAGTTTTGATTTTACTTTTGGGGATTGACTGTGCCTTTTATCTTTCTATTTTAAATTCGGTTGAATTATATATATGAATATACATATTGTATCATAATCCATGTAAATTCATATTTTACGGCAACTTAAACAATGTGTTTATAAATAAATAATAATGTTTATATATAAAACCTGATACAACGTTTTTGGCGCGATGTCGTGTGGTTTATCTAATCATAAGAACACCTAAACTAATTTTATATCTATATATCGATTCACTAATCTTTACAAATTCGCTGTTCCTAAGGAGACTTTAAAAGTTACAAAAAAAAAATTCTTAAGAATCATATCTTTCTGGTTGGCTTTTTAATATCTCTTCTCACTATTATTGCTTTTACCAATGTTTTCCCAATCATTTTTGTGTTTAACCTCTTTAATGACGAATTATTTCAACTGAAAAACCGTGCGAAAAAATTTATTACGATTTTCTTACATTAAATTTAGTAAAGATTTGTTCATGTTATAATTATAGCTATTCAATAAATTAAAAAAAAAAAACTAGTTACCTAATAGTATATACAAAATATATCTATTTGACCGTTGAGAGTTAGTGGTCAATTATGAACAAAAAGGATTTTACACGTTCTGGCTGCTTATATACCCGATTCTAACACCTATTCTTCATATTTTTCACCATACGGTTAATTTTTGGATTAAAAGCTATAGCTAACAAACTCTAGTTACTAATATTTGAAAAAGAGGCGTTATATTACAGAAGAAATGTTTAAAATTTTTATTCAAATAAAAAAAACAAAATAAGCCACATAATTGCTACTGGAATTTGTTTATTTACAAATATTTACACAATTATCCTAAATTTCTTATTATAGATTTTAATGTTTTCCGATAAGTATTAATTTATGCTTACGGAGAAAAAAAGGAATGAAGCGTTTATTAAAATCTCCATTCAAGGATAAACGTTTAATTAGAAACGGATTTGAGCAATCATAACCGAGACGATTTCAGTCAATAATAAAGACGATTGGTAAATCGTTGAAATAAATAAATTAGTAGCCGAAAATAAGATTAGTAAGTCTTTCAAGGTTCCAAATCAATACATCGCTGAAAGATATGCATCGATGTCTGTGGACATTATTTTTTCAATGCCTACTATTAGTTCACACTCTCCCTATATATATCTTGTTCAAATTTTCAATCGTTCATAAAATACTTTTTATTCATCCACTCAAGTTCAAATACATTTTTAACTTGTAGTGGATGACACTGGATGTTAATACAGTTTTTTCAACTATTAATTCATTAATAAAATTTATTTAATTTCAGTTTTCTTTAGATTTAAGTTGCATATATCTAATAATAGATGGCGCCAGATGCGAGATGAAAATTTCAACTTTATTTGTAAAGGACTTTTCTGCAATATAGTGAAAAAAAAAGTAGGAATTGATTTAATTTTTTATGTATATATATTACCTGTTAATTTGCAATTCGCGATAAGCTTACCTGAGCTTGGAAAATAATTTGCCCATCATTCCTTGGAAAGGAATGTACAGCAAAAGCACTGATACTCCGGCGAGACTGGCATAGTTGATGTGAGTCCACAGAACACCAATAATGATGACAGTTTGGATGGGACCGGCAATTAGATAGGGAAGATACACAACAGACTGTAAAGGAACAGATACATTAACAAATTAGCATTAACAATACACATAAAAAAAATCTTGAAAATATACATTTCGAAACAATGTTTTAATTTAGTTCAAATTTATGACATGTTATAATTATATTTTTGCAATTATGTTGCTGATATGTTCAAGAATGTTCTCTTATATACCGGGAGATAATAATTAAAATCCCACATTCAAAATATTGTAAAAAAAAAAGAAACATTTGTCACAATGAGTTAAAATTTGAACTGAAGATACTTGAAGAAGGGGGAAAGGGTATGGCATCAGAAAATGTTCCAAATTGCATTAATAGATGGCGCTATAAGCGGCATCAGAAAGTGAATTCGGTTGCCAATGATATTTCGATTCGAAATTACAACGTATTTGGAATGAGTTGCACATTAAACCAACTGTAGTGTTCAATGTGCTTGATTGTTTCGGTTTTTTGACGAAAAAAAAAATGACTTCCAAATCGTTCAATAGTTGTGACACTGTTAATGGGCAGCCCACCCACCACGGCAAGGTCACACCACATTGGATGGGAAAAATCTGTGGAACTTTTTTTGATGCTATACCGTTTCCCCTTCTTCAAGTATCCTCAGTTCAAATTTGAATTCATTGCGACGAATGGTACTTTTTACAGCATTTTGAAAGTGGGACTTTAATTATAATCACTCTGTAATATAAAATATATTTTTGACAGTGTCGTATTGACATTCTGACTTTCAATTGCCAATTGCAGCCAAAACAATAAACCATTACGACTCTACAACCAACGAATATCATGTACAAAAATGCAAATTAACGTTTAACTATAATTTGCCCATCCTTTCTTGAAAAGGAACGCACAGCAAAAACACGTGTACAACGGCGAGACTGGCATAATTGATGCAAGTCTATATAACAGCAAGAATGATGGCCGTTTGATGGGACTGATAATTACATACGAAAAATACATTAACAATACATTTATCTCGGGCCTGATAACCGAGTGACTTGCTCTCTGGCGCTGGGTACCACAGGTTTCGGGTACGAGTTGCGGCGGTGGTATTGATGTTTGTAGTGGTTCGGAGTAAATTTTAAACCGTAGGTCCCTATCTAATATGATTGTAAGAGCGTCACGGAGCAAAAGTCAGACTTCTACCTACGGGTGCTCCATCACAACAGAAGCTGCCCCCTTCCCTCCATTCATGAGTAGATCACTCTTGGGAGGTCCGTCCCGCGCTGCAGGATATTTAGGATTAGTCACAACACAACAACTGTTTCAAAACGAGGAGCCTCGATGGCGTTTGTGATGTTCAGCATCTTGCCTCGTGAGTAGGACTACCTGTTGGGAGTTTGCGAGTTTTTAGTTGCCCGAAAGAGTTCTCGCGGAAGGCACTGCCCTTCTTCAGCGTCACAAAGCCAGACTTCTACCTATATGTTCTCCATTACAACAGAAGGCCCCCTACCCTCCATCCATGAGTAGACTACACACATAGGGTGCCCGTCGCGCGCTGCAGGACATTTAGATTAGTCACAATAACACGATGAATTCTTCTTCATATGATGATCTTACTCATATCATAGAGCGTTGCGGGGGTAATGTTACTCCGCATCCGGAGCTTATCTTCAAGCTACAAGCACATCCTGCATAGTGCTAAGTGAGTAATGTCGGTGCAGCCTTTGGTTATGGCAACTGTCTAAGTATTTGCAGCTGCATTAGAAAAAAACCTTTATCTATCTATAAAAAAAACTAGGAAATGCATATTTCTATATGCTTTTAAATTCTACCACTGTCTTAAATGTTTTAATTTAGTTAAAATTTATGCCATAATAATATTTTTAAAAATATGTTGTGATGTGTTCAAGAACGTCAAAAATTAATTTCATACAAGAGAGCAAAGTCTTATTCGCATTTTGACTGCCACTTGTAGCCAAAAAAATAGACCACTAACCAATGAGAATCATGTAAAAGTGTTCATTAACTATTACTACTTTAAACTATTGTGATAAATAATATATAATTAGAAAATATTTAAAAAAAAAATTTAAGGAATAAATTTTTCCATGCCACTATAAATTCAAATAAAAAACAGGAACTCACTTGATCAAATCTGTTCACATCATTGGATAAGAGATTGACCATCTGTCCAACTGTGGTGCGACTTAGAGATGACTGACTCAGCTTCAAAGCCTGAAATTAAAACCACATTTAATAGAACTTTACTCGCCGTTAAGAAATGATAACAATTATTGAGTTCCTTCTATTAGCTCACACTTTTCCTATATATCTTGTTCAAATTTTCAATCGTTCATAAAATACTTTTTATTCATCCCCTCAAGTTCAAATACATGTTTTTTAACTTGTAGTGGATGACACTGGATGTTAATACAGTTTTCTCAAATATTAATTCAGTAATTAAATTTAATTCATTAATTAATTTTTTAGGTTTTTTTTTTTTTTAGGGCATTTAAGTTGCATATATCTACTAATAGATGGCGCCAGATAAACTTTAAAAAAATAAATGAAAATTATTCAATTCCTTTATTAGCTCACACTCTCCCTATATATTCAAATTTCCAATCGTTCATAAAATACTTTTTATTCATCCACTCAACTTCAAATACATTTTTTTGAACTTATAGTGGATGATTTTTTGAACTTATAGTGGATGATTATAGTGGATGTTAATACAGTTTTTCAAAGATTAATTCATTCATTAAATTTAATTCATTAATTTCAGTTTTTTTTTAGATTTTTAAGTTGCATATATCTACCAATAGATGGGGCCAGATAAACTTAAAAAAAAAATGAATGAAAATTATTTATAAAGGACTTTCTGCAATAGAGTGGGAAAAAAAGTAGGAATTAACTTAAAAATTTTTTTTTTTTTTATATTGCTCGTTTAAAAATATAAACAAATGGCTTTAAAGAGCAGATTTACTTACTTTTTCGATACACGAGATTGCAGCAAGCAACTCGCAAACGCATACCACATCTCTGAGCCCCAAAGAAATACTTGTGATGAGTGAACACAAACATGGCGGCCAAAAGACACACACAAGCAGTGAAAATGTACAGTTCATCCATGGTCAATCTTCTCATCCTGGAGAAATGCTCAATAAGGTATCCCAGGAAGATAGGTTGTAGTACGTGAATGAAACATTCCTGTTAAGTATCATATTTTATACAAGTAATATGTTAATAAGTTACAAGTATTAATTATATTACTTGTTATATATAGTATATTATACGGTTAAGTACTACCAATTACACGGTTCAGTCACATTAATGTGACCGCCACCTACTTTCGACGTCAACGTGAAATAACCAATCACAAAAGGCAGGTGGCAGCACATTGCAGTGGAGTGTATATAAATTCCACTTAATGCCACTTAATACAACTTAATACCACATTCCACACTCTAAAAACCTGAATATACAGGAGTGTATATTCTGGCTTTTGACAGGTGGTCACATTAATGTGACTGGACTGTTGTATTTTTATAGTATATTATATGGTTAAGTACTACCAAGTACCAATTTTCAATTTAAAATTCCAGGGGCTTATTGAATTTAAATTTTTTTTTTAAGTTGCTGGCACTGTCTTTGACATCTGTTGTGTGAAATTTGACGACAAAATACTCATTCATGTTTGAGTTTCACTTGGCTTTGTGAGACGCTAAAACTGATCGCGACGATTTTTGAAATGTCCGCATTAACTGATCAAAGAATTTACATTAAATTTTGTTTGAAGAAACATATATAATGTTGCAGAAAGCATTCAGTGAGTATTTCTATGTTGGAAGAAATATTTACAAGTGGTATAAACAGTTCAAAGAAAAAAAACGCGTTGAAGACGTAGAGCCCTCTGGTCGACCATCAACCTCAATCGACGAAGCTCACGTACAAAATATTAAAGATTTGGCTGCTTGCAAACCGTCGATTTACAATTAGAGATCTTGCTGGCGATGATGCTGGAATTTCAAAAGGATCGGTCAATTCCATTTCGGGCCTCAAACGCGTCAAATCTTGATTGGTACCGAAAACACTGAATATGACAGCTCACACTTCATTGATTCTTCGTGACTTTTTCGCCATAAATGAACCCATATCGTTCTACAACCACCTTATTCACACCCGTTTGACTTCTGGCTATTCCCTAAACTCAAAAAGACCACCTCAGGGACACCGTTTTGAGTCGAGATTTCAACGTGAGTCCACCGCCCTTTGAAGGCCATCATTGCCGATGACTTTTTAGCATGCATTGAGGATTGGAAAAAAAGTTGGCATAAGTGTATTGTGGGGAATTATTTTGAAGGGGATTATTTTTGAAGGCGATGAAATAAATTCGGTAGAATAAATAAAGAGTTTTTAAAAAAAAATAATAATAATTGGTCTTACATTTTGGGTACAGTAGTACATGTTATACCAGTAAATTTCCAAAATATTAAAAAAAAAATCTTATTATTAAAATTATAAAAATAATGTTAGAATATGCTAAAAATATAAAATACATGATTTTTGCAATGTTTAATTTAAATTATTAAAAAATAATCCAAACATACGAAAAATTAATTGGGTTATTGTTTCAAAACATGCATTATTGAGGAAATATTTTGCAAATTAGAAAGCAAATATACATTATTAGGAAATAAATATGAATTACATATTTTTATTGAAATTTTTATAGGAGTTTAAATATTCAAAACTATTTTTTCAGATACATATGTTTGTATTAAATGCTCTAAATTCACCTTTTAAATTTACATATAAATCTTTGAATATAATAAAAAAAATATTTTTTAACAAATTGAATAATATACTGTATTTTAATATAGCGTTTAAAAATTCTCAAATTACATTTGCTAAAGTTTAGTAAGTTAAGTAAATTAGTTTTCTTATTTAAATATATTAATTATTACATTTAAGATAAACTTTTAAACATAAATTTTATTAAATACCAACTAATTATTCAAGTATTATTAATTTAAATTTTATTTTTCAAAAAAATAAATCACGATGAATTGTTAAATATTTCAATTCAAAAATAGAATACAATATTCTATGAAACTAAAACATAATTCAAAACTCAATTTTAAAAATACTTTCTCGATTTTTTAGTAATAATATTTATTGTCTTTTTATGTTCGACAAAATATGGAACTTAATTTGAGATAATTTCTTATAATATAACAAAACCCTTTCTGTAATTTTGTTTGTCGCTCCACTGTCTTTTTTTTTTTTTTTTTTTGCACATTTTAGGCTAATTAGACCGGGGCCTACAGTTTAACGTGGATTCCGAACCACGAACAAACAGTCATGCCATCGTCAGGATTCGAACCTGAAGCCCGTGGTACCAAAGACCAAAGCGCTAACCAAAATTGACGATCAGACCGCAAAATAGTTAGTGCAAACATTGATCAAATATTTCTTGAATAGGTCCAACAAATATTTTTTTAAATCTTGATTTAATATTATTCTTTCTAAGAAATTCATCTGAGGAAAGTATTCTATACAACCTCGTTGATCTATATTTGTGCCAAGCTTATTTTATTCTAATGCAGCTGGCAAACACTTAGACAATTGTCTTGAATGCCTTACGGCAAGCGCTGCCCCGACGTTACTCACTTAGCACTACCCAGTAGGTGTGTGTAGCTAGAAAATAAGCTACGGACGCGGAGTAACAATGCCCCCTCACCTCAATGAAATTGCGATTTCATTTTTAAAAGTTTCTTATATTGAGGTTCGAAGTGAGATGTACTGATCCTAAGGAACGAGGCTACATGCTCATCCGTCAGTCTACTTCTGAAATAATTCTTTTTAAGGTTCCTAGCTGAAAACACTTGTTCACACGAATAAGATGAAGCAAACTGAAGATGCAAGATGAAGTTATGTTTATTAGAACAAAAATAGAAAAAGTAAAAAGATCATCAGTACTTTGAAAAAAGGAAGAAAAAAAAAAAATACTATTTAATCAAAGTAGAAAAGGAGATGGATATATAATATATAAATATATATTTCTTTTAATTTGTCCCGGACCGGCAAATTAAAATTCTATCCGCGGGCCGGATAAAACTTTCTGGCGGGCCGTAGTTTGCCCATCCCTGGTCTAAACAGTCGACCCATCTCTTTTTCGGTTTTCCCCTTGGTCGCTGTCCAAAAGGGTTATAGTTAAAACCTTCAAAGCAGCTCTATCACTTTCCATTCTCATGAGATGACCGGTCCATCTCATTCTGTTCAGTTTAATAAATTTTAGAATGTCAATATCTTTAAAAAGTTTGTAAAGTTCAAAATTGTATCTTCTTCGCCAATGTCCATTGTCACTGATACCATCAAAAATAGTTCGTAGCACTTTTCTTTCAAAGATTACCAACATTTTCTCTTCTCTTGCTGTTAGTGACCATGTTTCAGATGCATAACAGGTGGACTGAAACGTTCGTAGGCGGACACATAGATGGAGCTACTAGTATTAAATCCATATGATTTTTAGTGAGCCCTAACCTTCATAAGACACGTGTATAAATTTGACAGCTGTTGCACTATTAGTATGTGAGTTATAGCATTTTTAGTGTTCATCACGTGCAGTTCACTCGGCTGACTGTCGATTGGACTCCGGTGTGAAATGATGGAGCCATGTTTCATCCATTGTCACATATCGACGCAAAATTTTTGGGTTTATTACGAGAATCATCAATTCGTTGTTGTTTTGGGTCGATTGTGACCTTGCGCGGTACACCTTTCGCATATCCAAATATTCATTCACGATATGTCCAACACGTTGCTTTGATATCTTTAGGGTCTCAGCTATCTCAATCAACTTCACTTTACGGTTATCAGAAGATATTTTGTGGACTTTTTGATGTTTTCGTCGGTAACAGCCTGTTTGGGGCGTCCACTGCGTGCATCGTTCTCGGTGCTCATTTCGCCTCTTTCAAATTTAGCAAACCACTTCTCTACGGTTGATTTTCCTGGTGCAAAGTCCGAATAATGTTTATCAAGCCAAGCCTTGGCTTCAATAGTATTTTTTTTCGCCAAAAGCAATGCTTTATTAACACACGAAATTCCATTTTTATCCATTTTTTCAAACTAACAAAAGTTGCTTCACTAAAAATGCTATAACTCGCATATTAATGGTGCAACAGCTGTCAAATTTATACGCGTATCTTTTGAAGGTTAGGGCTAACTAAAAATCGTATGGATTTAATACTAATAGCGCCATCTATGTGTCAGCCTACGAACTGTTCATCCCACCTGTTACGTTTTATGTAATGTTTTATAACCGTATTTAATTGCCAATAATAAGTCATTATTTATAACCACGCCCAAAAAAATAAAAATTAACAGTAAAGCTACGGTAGAGAAATCTTTAAGATTATCTGTAGTCTAATTACTTCCATCGATAACATTTTCCAATGAACCAAGCGAACCGTAGTGAATTTATTGGAAAATGTTGCACTGCTCACATGACCATCTAATCTCTTTGACGTAAATTGATTCTTATAAGTAGTTGAAATTCAGTGGTTTTTTTTTTTTTTTCTTTCTTTCTAGGTGAGCAAAATAAAAATATAAAAATGAATGGAAATTAAAATGCGTTTACGTATTACGATTTTTTCAATTCCTTCTATTAGCTCACACTCTCCCTATATTTATCTTGTTCAAATTTTCAATCGTTCATAAAAAACATTTTATTCATCCACTCAACCTCAAATACATTTTTTTGAACTTGTAGTGGATGACACTGATGTTAATACAGTTTTTTTTCAAATATTAATTCAGTAATTAAATTTAACTAATTCATTTTAGTTTTTCAGATTTAAGTTGCATGTTTCTAATTACAGAGGGCGCCAGATAAACTTAAAAAAAAAAAATGAATGAAAATTATTTATAAAGGACTTTCTGCAATCTAGTGGGAAAAAAAGTAGGAATTGACTTAAAAAAATTTTTTTTTATATTACTTGTTATTGATGGTGTTTTCAATGAATGTGTTTTCACAGAATTTGTATGTAAAGTAATCATTGAACAGTTTTTGCAAACCCTAATCATCTATGTATCATATTTAGAAAATAATATACATTAATAGTGATCTGTTATTGTATAGTGAGCAATGTTGTTTTTCAGATTTTATAAAATTTTAGTCGTTATATTAAAAACATCTCAATCATATTCATAATATTAAATTTACCAGCCAAATATCATATAACGATATATTTTGTGCTATTTATATTATCTTATTAGTAATATTATTCTGGAACGTCCACATTTTTTTTATTAGATTAATTATCATCTTGAATCAAATCATATTTTATTTTATACTTTAACTTTTTTTGGCAATATTTTTTTTTAACTTTCTATATTTCATCACAAAAATTGAAGTCAAAATTAATCCAGATTCTTAATCTTTAAGGAACTTTTTTAAAGTAATTTTAAGCGATTTTAACATAAAACTATAGACCTTCTTTTCAAAAACATTTATTTTTTCATAAATGCATTTTTATATGCATAATGAGTCTCTTACTAGGATAACATTAAATTTTTAAAAAATTTGTTTGCAGACAACTTTTATTTACTATTAAAATTTTTATTCTTTCTCAAACTTTATTAAATACAGGATATCTTATTTAGGTAATAAAAAAATTTAAGATAATTAGTGTTAAATGAAACTTTCAAAAATGAACAAATCATTACGAACAAAGTAGCAGGAATGTTCCATAACCATACTTTGTGAATAATAAATATATTCAAGTAGTTATGTTCAAAAACATAATATATTCAACAATAAATATAATAATTCACAGAATGGCTTAAAATGAGACAGAGTTTTGCATAACGTTTTTATCGTCCGATATTTTTCTTTCCTTACGCGCATGCTCATAGGAAACATTGTACCTATTGCGCATGCGTATCTGTATTACTGAGCTATTCCAATGAGCATGCGCGCTAGGAAGAAAAATATCGAACGATAAAAAAACGTTATGCAAAAACTCTCTATCATTAACTACAATGCCGGTCGCGATGATGAGTAGCTTTCTCTGCATAATAGACCAGTTTTAAAATAATGTTATCCTATCTTATATTTTTACGGTAACTTAAGATATATGCTATTAATAAGTTTTCGATCAGTTACAAAAATAAAAATTTCATGATGTTTAACATATTTTGATTAAAACGATTGATTACAAATTAGAAAATTAAAATTAGTAATGCAGCAAATATTTTAAGTGATTAAAATAATAAATATTCTCATTATTATAAGAATCAGATATAATTTGTTGCAGAATTAAGAATGATCTTAATCTGTGGAATTAAGAATCGATAGCATAATCTGTAGAAATAAGCTCACAAGATTTCTTGAGCATATAATTTAATTTAAATTAAATTGAAATCAGATCGATTTACATTATTTTTAAATTATATAAGAATCATATTTAAATAACTACATAATAACAAATTGATAACAATAAATTGAACTTTTAAGCAATGTAGTTTATATCACATAATTGGAAAAGGCAAGAAAATTTGGAGTTCAAATTTGAACATTTCAAAACCAATTGAGAAAGACATTTTTAAATGTTATCGTAGCATGTTAAAAAATATTAAGGATTATTTATCATTTTGATTTTGAAAATTTTACACTCGCCTACTGTATAAAAATGAAATTTAAACATTATCATCATCATTAATAGCACGACAACCCAGAGCGGACTAAAGCTTTCCTTTGAAAAAATTTCCATGTATTTTCTGGGTGACAATGGTACTAACAGGTGGGCTGAAAAGTTCGTACGGATGGCGTAGATGGCGCTACTAGTATTAAATCCATATGATTTTTTAGTTAGCTCTAACCTTCAAAAAAGACACGTGTATAAATTTGACAGCGTTTGCACTATTAGTAAGTGAGTTATAGCATTTTTAGAGTTTATCACGTGCTGTCCACTCGGCTGATTGGACTCCGGTGTGAAATGATGGAGCCATGTTTCATCCATTGTCACATATCGACGCAAAAATTCGGGTTTATTAAGATTGAACAGCTCCAAACACTGCTTAGAATCATCAATTCGTTGTTGTTTTCGGTCGATTGTGAGCTCGCGCGGCACCCACTTTGAACAGAGCTTTCGCATATCCAAATATTCATTCACGATATGTCCGAACACGTTCCTTTGATATCTTTAGGGTCTCGGCTATCTCAATCAACTTCACTTTACGGTTATCAGAAATTATTTTGTTGACTTTTTTGATGTTTTCGTCGGTAACAGCCTCTTTGGGGCGACCACTGCGTGCATCACCCTCGGTGCTCCTTTCGCCTCTTTTTAATTTAGCAAACCACTTCTCTACGGTTGATTTTCCTGGTGCAAAGTCTGAATAATGTTTATCAAGCCAAGCCTCGGCTTCAATAGTATTATTTTTCGCCAAAAAGCAATGTTTTATTAACACATGAAATTTCTTTTCATCCATTTTTTCAAACTAACAAAAGTTGCTTCACTAAAAATGCTGCAACTCACATACTAGTAGTGCAACAGCTGTCACATTTATACACGTGTCTTTTGAAGGTTAGGACTAACTAAAAATCATATGGATTTAATACTAGTGGCGTCATCTATGTGTCAGCCTATGAACATTTCAGCCCACCTGTTACAATTCATAACCTTTAGTATAGCAAAATCTTTTTTAAACTGTGTCCATCTATCGCAACTTGGGTTCTCCTCTTTTTGTTCATGTGACTTTACCAAAACGAGTCATTTTACAGGGTTTAAATCATTCATTCTAAATACATAAGCAACCCAGTTTAATCTATTGAGCTTAATAAATTTTATAATATCTGGGTCTTTATGGCATTTATAAATTTTTGCGTTGTACCGTCTTCTCAACAATCTCTTCCTCTAATACCTCCATGAATAGCCATTAAAATCTTCCACTCAAATGTACCCAAATGGGCCTCATCAGATCTTGCCAAAGTACAAGTTTCAGAGCCATAGACCAAAATAGGTCTAATATGGGTTTTATATAATAATTTAGTTTTTCTGCTTATGAACTGTGAGATTTAAACAGACTTCTTACCCCAAAAAGGCCCTATTGGCAGACACAATTCTGTTTTTTTTTTTCAGGTAAGATAGAATTAGAAATTAATTGTCAAAATAATAAGTATTTAAAACTAAGTACAGATTCAAAAATATAAGCGTCTAAGGTAGTATTGGGTATATCCTGATAAATATTTCTTGAGGAAATTTAAACAAAATTTTTAAAATTAACATCGTTTATGATGTTGATTTAAAAGAAATTAATTTTAAATTAAGAAATTAATCGAAATAATTATTTATTAAATATTAATTTAATTAAAAAAATTATTTATAAAAATTAATTTCACTAAGCATTCATTATTTATAAAAATTAGGTTTTATTTAAAATTTATTTTAATTTATTATTAATCAAATTAGTTTTATCAAGCATTCAATAAAAATGAGTTTTTCGAAGTATCAAATATTTATAAAAAATTAATTTTACTAAGCATTAATTATTTAAAATTATTCTTTTATTGATTAAAATTTAATTTCATTTATTATTAATCAAATTAATTATATCAAGCATTAATTATTTATAAAAATTAATTTTATGAAGCATTAATTATTTATATAAATTTGTCTTTTATTAAAATTTAATTTAGTTTATTATTAATCAAAATTATTATCCTAATGTTTTAAAAATGCTTAAACACTTTAAAAATATGAAATTTTTATCTAAACTGCATAACACATAAGTCTTAAACTTATAAACTTTACATACTTAGATTTAGAGTTTCCTCTTAGAAATATCATTTAGTTTTAGTTTTAGTTTAGTTTATCGGTCTACGGTCATTTTTCGCACACTTTATGCTAATTAGGCCAGGACTTACAGTTTAAAGAGGATTCCGTACCACTACTACTGCTATTACTACACCACAGCACATCACATCACATCACTGTGCCTACAGCTGAGTTGCCTCTTTACAGTTTGGGAATGATATGGGTGAGAAGAAGTCTGATTAGGTCATATGAGACCGGGACCTATAGCTTAAAGTGGATTCCGAGCCCCTAACAAACAACCATGCCACCGGCAGGATTCGAACCTGAAGCCTGTGATACCAAAGGCCAAAGCGCTAGATAATAATGGCCATCAGGCCGCCAAGAAGTATCGCTGAAAACGATGTTTCACGTACGAAGAAGTGTCATAACAAAGAAACCATGTCGTTGTTGAAAGAAATCACTGGTTCAGTTAAATTAATTCACAAATTCACGCTCAAGCTATTGATATTAAAATCAATCCTTGAATGGAAATAAAAAAAACTTCACAAACAACACCTTTTGATTCAGTAACAAAAATCATATTGTATTTGAGATTATGCAAAAGCAAATTCATTTCCGTAAAAAAAGCCGTTATCTCATACAGTTGGCCGTGAAAATCGTGACCGGCATACGCTGCAGTGGATCAGTGTCATTAAAATTTCGCAAAATGACAATGCAAAAGTCACCACAGTCCAAGAGGCAAAGTTCTTCTCTGAAGTGGGCTCAGGGTCAGTGAGCCATGCGATTCTTAATCCGGATTAACGGGAGAAAGCGGTTTTCGGAGAAGTCAGTGGACCATTTCGGTGCAATGCATTCTTTCAGTGAAAATTGCATGTAAAAAAAAAAAATCATAACCGTAAACAATTAACCTTCAAATGTGTTATACATGCAGTGGACGAACTCCAAACTATTATTTTTGTTTTTCTTTGAATGTCAACAGCTGTGTATGTGACATAAGATTTTCGATGCTTTTGAAAAAGCTGCTGAATAATTTGAGCTGATTTAATGGATGCGAAATGTCAATGTCATTGCGAAAAAAATATATATGGACGGTCGTAAACATCGTAAGTTTTTCAAGGAATGAAAGAATGGTTAAATTATTGCAATCTTTGGAAGAGGTTTTGCTATAGATAAATAACTCTAAAAATTAATTTATTTTTACTTTTTGGTTTGATTAACTCTAAAAGCATGTTTTTAGTGTTTTTAAACGAGGTCCTGGTATGGAGGACTGGAGCTATAATTCTTATTATAATTTAATTGTGAGTAAAACAAAGGCTAAATGCAAATATGTCGAGCCAGCCAGGATTCTAACAGGGAATCTCTTGATCAGTAGTCAGGCACGTTATCCGTTGTGCCACTGTCTCACGTAGGTTTGAATGTCTTTACTGAATACTTCCTACATGGGCTAAATTGCTGGTCATAAATTAAAATAAAATCGTAATGCTGGGATCTTAATCATGATGAGATAATCTTATCAAAATATTTTAGTGTCGTCCCCTGGGTAAGTGCAAACGTTTAAATAAATCGTCTGTTAAAGCAGCAAAATTGAGCCCAAAGAGTCAGTTACATACATACAAACAAACAAACAAACAGGTGAAACTAATTGCAGCGTATTAAAAATATGCATGGTTAAAGAATTGACCTTTAAAATTTGGTTTTCTAATGAAACATAAACTTTCTGATTATTTTATGTATTACTTTTTTTAAGTAATATCCATATTAATTAGTATTGTCATTTAAGTATTATTAATTATTTCAATAAGATTCATTACTGTTAATAGTTCTAATCCGACAATATTCCTTCCTTTGCTGTTTATTTATTTATTTATTTTTTCAATAAAGTAAAATGAGAAGATCTAAAGGTTTAGATAGACATAATCAGGTTCAAATTTTATTCTGAATGTGAGCTACATTAATAATTAAAAAGTTGTAGTTTAAATTTAAAGTATCACCTTTAATAAATGAAACTCAATAAAAAATATCAGTTGACAATAATTTTGCTTATTTTAAAGCTGGTAATTTTCGGATTATGTATAATTAATTAAAAATATATAATACCATGCAAAACATAATTAAGATTAATGTCTGTACCATGCGTAATTTAATCACAATTTACCATGCGTAATTTAATCTCACTTATGTCTGTACCATGCGTACAGACATAATTAAGCTTTTTTTATGAATTTTAGGATGGAATTCGCAAAGATAATAAATACACATTTTAATCAATTTTAACAAGCATTTTAACACTCAAGACATTAAGGAATTCAAAAGAATTTACTATAATCATATTTTGTTTCAGGAGAAACAAAATATCACTATATTTTAAGCAACATTTTAAAGTAATCTTACAATAATCACATATTTTAAATGCGTTTCTTATAATTCTATAACTATACAAATACGCAAAAGTCCAAATCAAATAAAATATTGGAATCGGTACCTTTTAGCCGATCACTTATTCAATTCCTTCTATTAGCTCCCACTCTCCTATATATATCTTGTTCAAATTTTCAATCCTTAATAAAATACTTTTAATTCATCCACTCAAGTTCAAATACATTTTTTTGAACTTGTACTGATGAAACTTGATGTTAATACACTTTTTTTCAAATATTAATTCAGTAATTAAATTTAATTAATCAATTTTATTTTTTTTTTAGATTACGTTGCATATCTACCAATAGATGGCGCTAGATAAACTTAAAAAAATGAATGAGAATTATTTATAAAGGACTTTCTGCTATAGAGTGAAAAAAAGTAGGAATGGACTTTAAAATGTTTTTTTTTATATTATTTGTTTTTTGGATATAAATATAGTTATTCTTTGGCTATTTATTATTATTTGGTTTCATTCTTCTTCTATAAAAAGCATGTATCAAACGCTTCCAGATGTTCTTAGTCAGATTTCAACTCTCAATTCTTAACTGGCCAGTGCCAAGTGTATATACTTGGAAGTTGACGAATTAACCTTATTTTAAATAAATAAATTTAAACTTTAAATGAATGTTCATTATTATGATTTTTCATTTTTTATTCAAAACACTATTTGGAATTACAAGTAATGGATCGAATAAATTCTAACGAAATAATTGCACACCGTACCATGAAAGATAATTTTCTTAGAAGACATTTGAAAACGTGTCGCCGTTTCTTGACACACTGAATTTGTCTTGCAAAAAAAAAAAGTTCAAAAATATTAATTTCATTCTCGTATTTTGTCCTATATTTGTTATTGTGGTTTCTTATCATATTTGGTTGACAGCAACATCTAGACCAGGGTTGGGCAAACTTTTCGAAACCAAAATCGAAAAATTGGCGAGCCAAGGATAAAATTTTAAAAACAATATACAAGTATTACAATTTAAATATGTTAATGAGATGAATGACATCGCGATGAGACACGCTGGTTTATCTTTTTTTACAACTGTAAAAATATTTCCAGGTCCATTTGTCATTAAAAGCACGGTACTCTAAATCAAACTTTACGTTTTTAATAGCCATATTGGGGTTGAATTATTTTACGAATAATCCAAACAAGCACTAGCTACGCTATACTTTTAATAATTTCACCATTATTCGCAATGATGCTATATGTCCCCAATCTTTCCATACGCAATCAATAATATTAGAACTCGTTCCAAAAGAAAAAGCAGCTGGCTGGAGCTTAAAATGCGCAGTCTGCCAGTCAGGTCTAAGTCACCTGTATTGATTCCCATATGTGTGCTCCCCGAGAAAGAGATAACGTTTGTTGGCGCCAATCTACTGCTATAACCAACAAAGAACTTCCGCCTTTAACTCTTTACCTATTGAAAGCTGTCTGTGCTTGCTATTACCATACTATTCTAACCAGAACACACACGGGCGTCCCATATTTTGTTTGCATGTTTCATTTCAAAGCTATTCTAATTCAAATCGATTTTTGCATCATTTGTTAATTTAATTAGCTTATATATTTTAAATTAGTTTATAAAAACTTTAATTTATTTTTCTTATATAGTCTTAATTATATTACTTATTGGTGTTATCTTTCATATTAAAGCAAATTTTTTTCTATTCGTATAATTTCCACATTTTGTATTCTTAAATGTACCTCCATAAATAACCCTTGTGTCATAATTTCGTGAGATAAGAGTAGATTAACTGGTATATTATACATAACTTTACTACATGAATTTTTAATGGGTTGGCAGGTTTTTTCCGTTTATTCTAATATTTTCACCCATTAAAAATTTTTGTAAAATTGCTCTTTGTGGTTACGATACTTTTGGTTTGAAATTTCAATATTCAGTATTACAAGCAAATTATTCATCGCAACAAATTTGAATACTCTTTTTTTATTCTTTATTGTTCTTTTTATTTTCCAATTACTTCTGATTCTTTATTTTCTTCCTATTACAGCAGTAATTCTCCAACTTTTTGTTCTCCCACCTCCTTTTACAAAAATAACCCCGGAAATGTTACCGTTCTTTAAGAGAACAAACAAAGTAATAAATTGCATTATTTTTTTTAGGTCTTGAAACATAATAAATAAAAATGTTGTAAATATGTAAAAGATGAACTTGATGCCTTACTGTCAACGAATTAATCCTAATGATTAATATAGTCTTAAACTTAATGCACTCATCCATCGGTACTTCCTTCCTAAGATCTGATGACAAACTTGACAGCCGATGAATTATAACTTCCATTTTATGTGCGTTTCTGAAAATAAGACTAAACTAACACTAAAATATTCATACATGTTTTACTAAGGCCGGTAAAACATGTATCAATAGATTTTTTGTTGAATTTTCGAATCTTGTCTTCTTTTTCAATTCCTTCTATTAGCTAATTTATTTCAATCGTTAATAAAATACTTTTTATTCCTCCAGTTCAAATACATTTTTTTAGTGTCACATTTAGTGTTTTTAAACTATAACATTGAAATGAGGTCCCAGTATGTACTATAGTTCTTACAATAATTTAGTTAGTAAAACAAAGGCTAAATGCGAATATGTCGAGCCAGCCAGGATTCGAACCGGAAATCTCCTGATCCGTAGTCAGGCGCGTTATCCGTTGTGCCACTGTCCCACGTATGCTTGAATGTCTTAGGTACTTTCATTCTACATGGGTTAAATTGCCTTCATAAGTTAAAATAAAAATCACTAATCCTGGCGATCCTAATCATGATGCGATAATAAATTTATCAAACTATTTTAGTGTCGTCGGTCCTTGATAAGTCTACAACGTTTAAATTAAATCGGATCGCTTAAAGTAGGGCAAAATCGAGCCCAAAGAGTCAGTTACAAACAAACAAGCATACAGGTGAAACTAATAAAAGCGTATTAAAATCACAAATAATTTTTAATAGATAAAAAAAAAAATTACAGATTTAAATTTATAACGATTCAATGTTTTAAAAGGCAATTCTTGTTAGTTAAAGCAATTTTAATACATATATAATGTGTTAAAATTGAATATATTACATATTAAAATTGAATAAATGAAAATATTATTACACTTAATATTTATCACCAAAATTTGATACATTTTTTTCAATGAAAACGAATAATAAAATAATAAGTTTTTATAACGTAATAGCATTTATAACGTAATATTTTAATTAGCATTTATATTCCAATCCATATTATTTAACTCAGCAAAATATTTGCATTCAATTTTTAAGCTTTAAAATATTTCAGGGCAATTTATGTTAAGTTTCAAAAATGGAAATATATGATAAGTCATTCAGAATTATTTAGCCTTTAATAATATCATTTTGAGAATTTCAATTTAGGTATCTACTATAGAGAAATACTATAATTTTCAAATGAATCTTTTATATTGGTTGATTTTCCATTCAAATTTCTTTTTCGAACAGCAATATTGCATTGTAACTATTCTTCCAAATAATATGCAAGATTGCGCTAAATATATTTTCTCTCGGGTGAGAGTCTCAAGTCTACTGAACTTTTCTTCTGAATGCCCCAGGGAAATCGGAATGCCTCTTTCCAATGTTTATGAAAAATCACGGTTACATCTAATTATCTGTCTTTAAAATGTATTAAATATTGTATGTCTCTTATTGTACGTGTGTGGTGTGTGTGAGTGGTTAAATAAATCTGTAAGTTCTCCAACCTGTGCCTCAAGTAACTCAACCCGACCACACACAGTTACAATATGGTTGCCCAATCTGCACATTACAACATTTATTAAATCAAAAGATTTTTTTTTAGTATTTATATGAGTTTGGTAATTTTTTTTATGTTGTTGTTGTTGCTTATCCCCTTGATTTAGAATTCTAAGCAAAGTCCAGTAGATCATGCTGCATCAATAGATCGTAAACGGTCTTCCCTTCGTTCAACAGTTGCCGCACAGAGGCACCAATACAATCGATGAGATGAGAGGGAGACGTGATGGCCGAACAATGACAAAGGGCAAATGCCTTCTCGTCTCCATTGAAGGTCAAACTCTTAGTGTGGCCAGTACTTAGTCTAGCTAAAGCCGTTTGAGAAGATCTAGGACAGGAGCACTGCAAGGACATACCAGGATATTTAGCGGCGTACCATGCATAAATTTGTGGCGACCTCCAAGCAGTATTCACTCTGGCTAAAGTCATGGAATGAACTGCTGAAGCTAACAGTTGGAAGAAGTTTTGGGAAGTTCGCAACCTTTTTTATACTTTTTGGTATAGTATTGGTATAATAAGTCTTTTTGTTGGTGGCCTATTTTTGAAAATTTCATATTTGTATTTAATTAATAATTGATTCTTCCAAACCAAAAAAACAAAATTAACTTTGACTCACCTCAATCATTGTATAAATTCCATTAAGACAATAAAAAAGACCAAACGCTCTGACCGTTGCCTTGACAAGACTGGGTTTTTTGCCATCTTTCATTTTTTTCAGTTCTTTGTCCCATTCTCTAAAAACAAGAAACAAAAAAAAAATTAAACAATATTCTAAAATATCCTCCGACGATGCGATGTTTTGAAATTTTAATTACGCATGGCAAAAACCAAGTTGTTTATTTGCTGAAAATTTCATAAAATTGGTTTAAAAATAATTCACCAGAAAAATGTTCAATGTATTTATCAACTTTATTTTTCAGAAACGTTCTTTGCATTTTTTTTAATGTATTATAATTTTTTAGAAGAAGTAAAGTATATTAATACAAAATTTAATTTTTACACTTATACATCTGAATTCCAAATTAAAATTAATAAAGCTTTTTAACAAACATCATATAAATTGAATTAAAAAAAAATTTACTTGATGCAGTAAATGCTTCATGGAACTTTGATACATACTGTTTTAGATTTAACTAAAGAAAATGTAAATATTTATTTACATTAATATAGATAGTTTATTAATTTACGACTACTTAATATGGCCAAAAATTATTGTAAAATATTCGGTTATTTACCATTAGAAGAAATCCCATTCGTGCCAAATGTAAAAATGTCGCCAAACTCAATGTCAATCACAAAGTGATGAGTCGAGATATTTAGGGAGATACCTCGTAAATCATATGCGAACTTAATCACATTTCATCTGGGGCCTTCATTTGAAAAGTATCAATAATTCTGATTTTCTGCCGGAAAAAAATGTTTAAAAATAGTACACTTAAAGGAACTTCCTTCCAAAAAGGAAAAGGAACCTTACTTCCTTAATCAAAGTTTTCCTACAATTACTTGTAAAAATACTTTCAATATTACAAACACAGAAGAACTACAGTATTCGTGCAACCAAAGATATATTAAATTACAAAACTAACTGATAGAAGAAAAAAAGAAAAGACTGTAACCGCTTCTTTTGAATATGTGGCAACAGCTACTGGAGTGCATCAGCAACGCCCTCTATAAATAAAACGAACTTCTTCCGTAATGGCTCTTTAGTGTGGTTGAATGCAACTTCATTTTCTTTTTTGCAATTAACTTTCATGTTTGTCCTTTTAAATTTAATCATCAATAAATAATTGTTACATAATTTGGGCCTAACATAATTAACACTATTTACTCTTTTCCCAATATTTTTGACTACAATATTTTCCTAAAAGATGCTCATTCATCTTTTTTTATTCATACATCTTATACATATCTCATTGCATCATTTTTTTCTGTTGATATTGATTTTAATTGATGTTTAAAGTAATGTAACACTTATCTATTACTCCTTTTTAATGTCGGTTAAGTTGATATTTGAATTATTATTATTAGCGTTGAATTATTAACTTCGAGGTTTTATTTGTCAGATTTGTATGTTCAATTATTTACGATATCAAAAAATATACTTTTAAGTTAAATAGAGCTTAATTTATAGAATTATTACAACAGAAATCAGACAAATAAAAAAATATATAAAATATTAGTTTTTTAGCAAAATCGCAGAATAGTGACCGCTGGGATTTATCGACAAAAATTCTTTTCACCAAAATGCTCCCAAGGAAAGAGTTGCGATTGTGAGTGAAGTGAATTGCAAAACAGTACAAGAAATGTGGGTTACCACATTTGGCGACGTAACACTCAGTTGGCGCCACAAAGAAGTCGCCGAATCCCAACGACCCTATTTTGCGATTTGGCCTTTTATTTTAAAGAAAGTAATTAATTTTACCTCTGCATTTTTTTCACCAACTTTTTCCGAAGAGTCAACTGGAGGGCAGTCATAGATATCGGATAGTTTTAAGTTGCCTTTTCTACCTTTTAAGAATAACGGATTTAGCCACCTGTAAAAAAAAAAAAAACACAGCAAAATTATGAAACAGTCACACATAATCTTAAAAACTAAATGTTAAATACTACAATAAAAAAAAAGAGAAAATGATGCCTAGTATTCAGTTATTTTTTCAATGAATCATATTTAATACTATTAATGTCACTCACTTCTGACTAATTAAAAAAACTTTTTAATGTGATTTTAAGAATTAAGAATTTATAATAGTATTCACACAATTTAACCAGATTAATATTTAATTCAAAGACATTACTATGACAGAAAGAAACGCCATATTAACTAAAAAAAAATCTCTATAAATTAATTGTCTTAGTCAGGAGTCCAAATTTTCGCCTTAGCCATACTGTAAGGCCAAGTAAGTACCAAGTTTACTAATAGTAAGTACCAAGGGCCAAAATCGTTTTAATTTTTCTGCCATTATCTATAATTTCTAGACCAGTCGCCGAGTACGCGCTCTGAGCGAGCATACCCCTTGCTAAATTCGCTGGTTCAATTACTACAATTACTATTGCTTATATCAATACAACCGTGACACTTGACGACATCTAGTGGTTAAAAACGGAAATAGGGAGGTATAACTAACGAGGGTAACCGCGGGTTGTTCACTAATTTATAATGCTAGTGGAATTCATTTCAATTATTTGTTAGTTGTTATGCTTAAGTTAAATTTTCTACGTATTATGCTTGCCATTGCTTTACCTAGCAAGGAAATAAAACAGAGTTATTATCATTCTGTTTTTTTTATCCAACTTATTACAGCAACAATAAGCTATTCGGTGTCGGGGCCGGATTTGGCGACCCTGGTCTAAGTGTTTACCAGCTGCATTAAAACAAAAGACCTTACGTCATATTAGTAAAGGATTCTTTATAACTCTAGGGGTGTTTCATTATTTTGATAACCACCTGTATATATCACCTAAATTCCTTTATTATAAATTTATGGTATTGGAAGTAGGAAATAAACTATATTCTTGTAAGAAAAATGTTTAAACAAAAGAAAAATAGTTAGATAACATATTCCAAAAAAATAAACCAAATAATCGTAAATGAAATAAACAGATAATTCTGCCGAAAATATAAAAATATATTAAAAGTTTTAAAAATATATTAGAAAATCACCAATTTATTCTAAAAATATCTTTTCTGCAATTTATTAACACCACAGTTAATTATTAACTGGGATTTCTTTAAAAGTTCATAATTACTATCTGCAAATTTTTTTTATTTAGCCACATACAATCTCCACGTGCACTATAAAAGTATAATACAAGACTTACAAGAGTAAATAGTATTCACGAAATGTTTGCGAGCAATTTATTAATACATGAGTGACAAAGAATAAGAAAATAATAATATCGAATAAATTAAAAGAAAAGAAAAATATTAATAAAGTAGCATATAAAACCTAACATACAAAAGCAAAATGAGAGGGGAATAATAATAAAAATATAAATCTAAAGAAAAACAATGCAATACTTTATCACTGCACTACAAGGAAATTAAGTATAGATATAAACAATCATATTCGTAAGAGTGTATAATTTCAACAAAAACTCGAAAGGTTTGGTTTGTCGCTCTACGGTCATCTTGTGCACACTTTAGGCTAAACAGACCGGGACCTATAGTTTAAATGGACACCGAACCACTAACAAACATCCATGGCATCGGCGAGACTCGAACCCGAAACCTGTGGCACCGAGCGCCAGAGCGCTAGCCATTCGGCCACTCAGGCCCTTAAAAATACTAGAAAGGAGTTATTTTATTTCTACAGATAACATAAGTGGAAAACACCAATATTTCTTCAAATTTTGAAGAGTTCATTTAAGTATCTTTCGATTGTGTTCAATTGTGTTCATTTAAGTATCTTTCGAGCATATTTATAAATGATATTTTGACACATTTTGCACATCTCCAACATTAGAATTGTACAAATAACTGTGGACTGAGATGGAATCTAAAAAGACAATCACTTAAATTACCATGACTCGATAAAAAAATTGAGTAATTTTATAATCACAGACGATAAAAGGTTTAAACTTCACAAAAGAAAAATATTTCTTCTGGTAGTTTACTTTTAAAGATGAGGTATACTTTTCCTCTCATCTACTGTGGCCTGTTGGCCAGCGCTCTGGCCCTTCAGGTTCGAATCCTGAAGGTGGCATGGATGTTTGTTAGTGGTTCGAATCCCCTTTTGTCATATGAGACCGGGACCATATGGCTTTAAGAGCGTCACGGAGCAAAAATCAGACTTCTACCTGCGGGTGCTCCATCACAACAGAAGCTGCCTCTTTTCCCTCCACCCATCAGTGGATCACTTATGGGATGTCCGTCCCGCACTGCTGGACATTGACGATTAGTCACAACAACAACTTTAAACTGTAAGTCTCAATCTGTTTAACCCTCGTGTGCACAAGATGACGAGCGGCAAACCAAACCAAACTTCTCATTTACTAATCACTTCGTAACAGATGTTTTTCCTATGGCATTTTCCTAGCGCTGATCTCCAAGCTAATTAAGAGCACTTGTTTTTCGTCCATTTATTCACATCGACATATAAAGAGTGCCACATTTTATTTCTTTTAGCTCCCTTCTATCTTAAATAGCTTTGAAATATCTTTATGTTTAAAGGATTGTTTATTTCTCACTCGAATCAATGTCCACATGAAATTTTACAGAAATTATAGACATAAAAATTTACAGTATCAGTGTCCTATAACTAAATGTTAACGATTATAACAGATAATGCATGGCGGTCTGACGGTCAAGTGGCCAGCGCTATGGTGCGTCAGGTTCAAATCTTGGCAGTGACATGGATGTTTGATAGTGGTTCGGAATCCACTTTAAATTGTAGGTCTCGATCTATTTAGCACTCGTGTGAACAAAATGACCGTGGAGCGACAAACCAAACCTCTCATTTACTGATCACTTTCTAGCAGATGTTCTTGCTGTGGCATTGAAAACATTGTTAAGCATTGTTGTTTTAAGCATTCTAGTTAACTGAGAAAACAAGTAATATAAAAAAAAAAATTTTAAGTCAATTCCTACATTTTTTTTAACTATATTGCAGAAAGTCCTTTATAAATAATTTTCATTTACTTTTTTAAGTTTATCTGGCGCCATCTATTGATAGATACATGCAACTTAAATCTAAAAAAAATTAATAAAATTAATGAATGAATTAATATTTGTAAAAACTGTATTAATATCAAGTGTCATCCACTACAAGTTAAAAAAAAGTGTATTTGAACTTGAGTGGATGAATAAAAAGTATTTTATGAACGATTGAAAATTTGAACAAGATGTATATAGGGAGAGTGTGAACTAATAGAAGGAATCGAATAAGAGCACTTGTTTATTATTCATTTATTCACATCGGCTTATAAAGCGTGACGCATTTTGCTTCTTTTGGTCTTTCTTCTATTTTAAATAGCTTCAATCTTTTTAAACATAAAGAAAGATATTTATGTTTAAAGGATTGTTTATTTCTCACTCGCATTGATGTCCGCATAAAATTTTACAGAAATTATTAAACTTAAAAAAATATACGAGCTTCATATCAGTGACCTATAACTAAATGTTAACGTTTTTAAAAGCTAATAATTTTATGGAAAAGGAAAAAGATATAATACAAAGATATAATAACGATATAATTTTATGGAGAAGAAGAAAATAAGAAAATAAAAAAATTAATCTTAAGATATTAATTGAAACAGTAAAGTACAATTATTCAGTAGAATTTTCTTTTTATAAAGATTATGATTCTAAGCACACGGCTCTCAACATTCACAGCGGCCTGATGGCCAATTGGCTAGCGTTCTGGCCTTTGATACCATAGGCTGCAGGTTCGAATCCTAGCGATGACTTGGATGTTTGTTATTGGTTCGAATCCATTTTAAACTATAGGTCTCTGTCTATTTTAGTCCTCGAGTGACAAACCAAATCATTATTAACCGCAGATTATAGGTCAGAAAATTACGACAGTTTCAATTAGACGATTACTTTTCATGAATGCTACACAACTTAGAACACTAAAAAACACCAAATATTGTCACGATGGTTAAAATTTTATCACCATAAAAACTACCTGAACCCTTTATTTTTATTTTTTCAAAACTTAAGAGATTAAGTAAATTAATTCATTAGCAAATGTTCCAAAAACAAGGAATCCAGAGGAGGATCTTTAGCTAAATAAGAATTTGTCTAAAGTTTTTGTTACGAAACCACTAAAGAAAACATTTTTAGTTTGAATCTGTATTTAAATTCTCACAGAATCAGTGGCGTAACTATACCATCTAAAGCCCGTGACAAGTTTAAAGAAAGCGAAGATTCCCACTTTATATTTTGAAAGAACCTATTCAAGAAAGGGAATTACCTAACAAGTGAATTTTAAAATGTCCTAGTGGCACACGGGTGATAGCGAGAATTCCATCTTTTATTTTGTAAGAACCTATTGAAGAATCAAATCAATCAGGCTAACACACGAATTTAAAATTTTCAAAGTGGATCTTGGGTGGTAGCGAGAATTCCCAATTTTTATTTTGTATGAACCTATTCAAGAATCAAGGGAATTCCCTAACAAGTGAATTTAAAAATGTCCCAGTGGCACTTGGAAAAAGTGACCTGGGACATTGTGACATTGAACGAGTGAATTTTTGTAGCGAGAATTCCCATTTTTATTTTGTAAGTCACGAAACCAAAATCAGTATCTGGGATTACCAGTGCGTAACTGTTTCTATTTCTATTACTATTAGCAGCAGATGTGATATTTTTCGTTCAAATGGATACGTTCAAAATCTTCATACACATTTTTTTAATTTATCACTTTAGTAACCTAATTTATTAAATACAGAATTAATAATTGTGACTTTATTTTGAAATAATAAATGTCAGGCCTTTCCTGTACTCATAGCCTGATTGGGACCCGTGGCAATTTGCCCGTCTTGTCACTCTATTGTTACGCCACTGCGCAGAATGCATGTTTTTAAAACGATTAAGAACATTTTTGTTTAATTATAGAAGACATTTAAAAAGCCAAAGTAATAATTTTTTTTTTTATTAGGGTAATTTGAAATAGGGAAAACGCTAATATAAAACTTTTATTCAGAAATTTATTCCTTTATCTATGTAGACTAAAATGATTTTTTTTTTTTTTTTTAGTTTTGTTCATTTTTTATAATTAACCTATAGCCATACTAAAATATTTTTAAAAAACATGACAAGTCTCAGAACGGTTTCAATCTACATGACGTTGATATTTGTTTTTTTTTTTTATACAAATAACTGCGCAAAAGGAACAATTTTTTTCAATTTAAAAGTATTAAATTAAGGAAACAATTTCACTCTAAATATCAAAAGATTAAAATGAGTACGATTTACACTCATGTCCATAAATTAAGGATAATGAAGTTCAGGCAAAGAAAGAGACAGAAGCAAAACAAATTTGACTTTTTGTAAAGTCTAATTACTAAACAAAAGGTAAAGAGCAAAAAAGATGCTATATGTTTGACATAATTAATAAAATTTGCGATTTTTACTCCCTGGAGCAAATTTCAAAAAAGAACCTATTTACAAAAAACAGTATAACATGGTTAGTATGATGGTATAACATGGTTAACCATCATAACAGTATAACATGGTTAATATGGAGTATGTCTCCCGGACGATGCAATACAGGCCTTACAACGCCTAGGCATGATGAGTATCAAATTATCAATCTGATCTTGGGGAATATTACACCACTCATCAAGCAATGCTCTCCGAAGTTCCGGTTGACAGGTGGGAGGGGTTGACGGGCTGCAATTCGTCGGCCAAGCATATCTCACACATGCTCTATTGGATTCAAGTCCGGTGAGTATGCTGGCCAATCCATACGGGTGATATCCTCCAATTGAAGGCATTCGTCTACAATGTTTGCACGGTGAGGACGGGCGTTGTCATCCATAAACAGAAATTCAGCACCCATGGCGCTCCGAACGTAAGGTCAGTTCTGGAACCAAGAATAATTCCTCCCCAAACGAGCCATCCTGCACCACCATAATGGTGTCGTTCAATGGTGTTCTCTTTGTGGTAACGGGTACCTGGCGCTCTCCATATGAAAGTCCGGCGAGAATCAGACTGCAAACTAAACCTGGACTCGTCGGAAAACATCACACCAGACCACTGTTGCGGTGTCCACAATGCATGCTCTCTACACCAGGTTAATCGCAGGCGACAGTGAGTTGCGGTAAGTGGAACACATCTGACAGTCCTACGAGCATATAGACCAATGTGCCCTAAGCGTCTGTACAGTCTGCCTTGAAACTGTCGTACCGGTAGCTGAAGAGAGCTGACGAGACAGGTCTGATGCTGTGCTCCGTCTGTTTCTTTTGGCAGTAACTGCTAAATACCGGTCCTCATTCGGCGTTGTAACTGGGGGGCGACCTGTGCTGTAACATCTACTCACATTACCATCATCTTGGAATCGTTGCCAAAGCCTGGAGATGACACTCTGGGCGATTCCAAGTTCCTCGGATACTTCCAGCTGGGTACGTCCACATTCCAGTCGTCCGATAATTCTACCACGTAAAAAAATCATCCAAATGCTTCCTTTGTGCCATAACTATGCGGTTATTGCACTGAAAGGCTTTTAAAGCGCTTGTGAACAATTTTACTTCTTTGCCACCATTCCTTATATACCCCTCTCTCTTACACTCGTCATTGTGACGTACTATCCGCGCCATCTGGTGGTTTCCTGTAATTTGCATGTTCTTCTTGAAGATGTGTGTGATAATTCTACAGGTGAAATTTTTATTTTAGAGTTCAATTTCTGTGTGATTCTGAATTATCCTTAATTTATGGACATGAGTGTATTTAACAAAGCAAATGGCAAAATTTAGAATCTTTTGTTCAATTCATAAATACGACCCTATTCTTACACTAAATTTTAATAAAAGTCTAATTATTTCATACATTTGACTAGAACCATTCACTTGGTAAAGAGGAACTCGTATTATAAATTAAATTAATGGTTAAGGACATCTTTTCTTTTTCATAGAGCTCTCTGTTCTCCGAGTCAATTAGTAGTCCTTAAATCATAAACGTTTTCAAAGAACTACATAAGTTGCTGTCGTAACGGTATTAATTTAGGGCTATATTTTTGGCTCATCATTTCAAAGAGATTAATTAAAATATTAGATACTAAAATAGATATAAGAAGAAATTATAATTGTAATGAATAAATTATAGGATAATAACATCTTCTCATCTTTTAGTTACTATTCGACCAAGAGCAGGTTTTGAATTCAATAGCTGGTTCATTGAGAAAATGAAGTTTAAACTGTAAATAGTTTTGGATATTTTGATACGAAGACTGGTTTTTAACAATTTAAAATAATGAATTCACGTGTTATTTTTCCACAGTAAGAAATAGATGAAGAATAGAATTTTTACATTCTGAAATCATAAAATGCAATTGATTTTTTTTCCACGCTAATTGCTATTGGAAATATTATATATAATGAGGCTACATTACTGTCAATAAATTCATGTTTAAATTTGTAGAAAAATCATCAAATTTTTTTTTTCGATTTTTGGCCCGCGACCGAAAAAGTTTGCTCATCCTTGTCTTAAGACATCAACGACATGTGTTTTCTAAGTGTTTGCCAGCTGCATTAGAACGAGAAAAAATACAATTCATGTCAGATTTATATCGAAGACTGTATCATAATGTAGCATGCTATGATACAGGCTGTTTTAACCGAAATCAATTTTTATCTTGACGAATGTGTATTGATTAGAAATTTTAGCCAATTTTAAATTAGTTTTAGGTATGTATTTCAGATTTTGTAGCTTACTGTACGCGATGGAAATTTGGCGGCTATTTAGACTATTGGCGAGAAAAGGAGGAAAAAGTCATTTAAAAAACGATTGTTAAAACCAAAGCCTCACAAGTTTATAAACTCTAAATAAATCTGTTTTTATTCTATCAAAAAAAAAAAAAAAAAAAAAACATTTTTGATATTTTGCTCATTTTGAGATATTAATGTATACTATGATATAACGTTTAAGGTATTATTTATTGCATTTTAGTTTATAAAATTTATCAAATGTGTTTTACTATTTCTTTTTTTTTTTTTTTTTTTATTTGCGAGCAATTGTATATTTATGATTAATAAATATATGTAGATTAATTCAAAAATTATATAATTGTCGTTTGGGGCCTGAATGGCCGAGTGGCTAGCGGTCTGACTCTCGGTACCACAGGTTTCGGTTCGAATCCCGGCGGTGCCATGGATGTGGTTCGAATCCACTTTAAACCGTAGGTTCCGGTCTAATAGGATCGAAGAGCGTTGCGGGGGTAATGTTGCTCCGCGTTCGTGACTTATCTTCAAGCTACACGCACCTCCTGGGTAGTGCTAAGTGAGTAACGTCTGTGCAGCGCTTGCCTTAAGGCATCAAAGACAGATGTCTAAGTGTTTGCCAACTGCATTAGAACAAAAAAAAAAGCTGTCGTTTTGAGGAAATAAAGGAGAGGGGATAAAGAAGCCAAGCTGCGATGCAGCACCAATTCTGGTGCAAAAAAAAAAAAAGGCGCAAGATGTTAACCTCTATATTTTGTTTCTTCCGAATAGGAAGCGCTCTCTATTTTATAACTATGGTTAGTTCCAGGCTTTCTCGTGACGTTTAAAACAAAGACAATAGTCCATTTTGGATGCATGATTCTCCAATAGCGGACAAGTTACGTAAATGCTTATCTAATACATAACAAAATTGTAAAGCTTCTTCTGAAAACATCACAGAAGGATTTCTCTCTTGTAAGTGTAGTGCCATAGTGCCTCCATAATGAACTCTGGGGTGACATTTGGCAATGAATTTACCATGTCAGTGCCCTATCTTATTCCAGCCTTAATTTATTAATTAATGCTATAAATAGAACAATGACATTAAAATTTACAATCATTTTATAGCGATAAATAGTTCATGGCATACTTTCATTTTTTAAAAGCATCTAATAAATTTTGTTACAATTTCTTCAGTAAAGGGACCAATTGTAATTCATTACATAATTGGCAAATTATATAGCAATAACCGCTTGTACGACAAAGAGGTGTGACAACCCTGATTATTTAATCAGAGTTATATATAAAAAGGATGACGTAAGATGACTTGACATGTTTTTTTTTTGTGCAGCCAGTGATATAATAACGATAATTTCTACGTTCTTGGAACAGTTTAACCATTACGATTTCGTTTTATACTGTTATTGTAAGCTGTAAGCTGAATACTATAAATATATGGCTATTTCCATTGTAATTTTTTAAAACGTATTGAAATTGAATTTTATTGCTTTTTTATAAATTTTTGTTACTTTCATAAAATATTTTTTTATCAAATACAGATATTTTTAAAATAATTATTTATATTTAAAAATGTAGGATATATCCTCTTTCCAAGAAAAATTGCCCATCTTTAACCTCTTATAAAAGAATACAAATAAAATCTTCCAATTTGACAAGTATGAGATATTATTTATTTTAATTAAAACAGTATAGTTCTTGAAAGTTTATTATATATATTATAGTTCTTGATGGTTTATTATCTTGAAAGCTGATAATAAACCATTCGATTTAGACATAACATTAATAAAATTGAATAATCCATTTTTATTGTAGATTTATATCCGTTATTTAGTATTGGGATATGCTCTATTTTAGATTTTGAATGCCACAAAATTTGTATTGTATTAATACAAAAATTTAATTTTCATACTCAGCCAATAAAACTCAATTGTTGCCTCTTTTAGCCGATAAATACTCACTAATCTATTGACAGCTTTATTTTTTTCTAATGCAGATGGCAATACAGAGACAATTATCTTTATACCATAAGCAAGGGCTGCATCGCTGTTACTCATTTAACATTACCCAGGGGGCACGTGTAGCTTGAAGATATGCTATGGACGCGAGTAACACTACCCCCCGCAAAGCTCTACGATCCTATTAGACCGGGACCTACGGTTGAAAGTGGATTTTTAAACACTACAAGCATCCATGGAACAGCCGGACTCGAACTCGAAACCTGTGGTACCGAGCGCCATAGCGCTAGCCACTCGACTATCAGGCCCATTAACAGTTTTATTAAGGAAATAAATAAATAACACCTTAACGTCTTTTATAATAAGTAATATTAATCGTAAAGACATTTAGTATTGAAAAAAATCCATACAAAAACTTGTATTATATTATTCAACTGACAATGCGAGACAGTTTCACAATTGCCAAGCCAGTCTTCTCGTTTTTTCCAAAACAGTAACACTAACGCCCGTCAATGACGGACACTAATGAGACTATTTATTCTTAATGATCTATACAGTTACTTTTGATACTAGCAATGTAATTTTTCTTATAAAACGAATAGCACTTTTAAATCTCTTTAGATTATAATGTTTATTAATTTTAACATTAATAATAAATGCTAAAATTATATGTTGAAAAAAAATTTCTTAAAATAGAAAAACATCACCATTTATCTTAATTTAACTTAAATAACCGGTTCATTATCAAACTGAATTTTTTTCATCTGCCATTGAAAAATCTGTCATTGAAAATAATGCAAGGTCATTTTCAGTGCTGTTATCAGGAAATTGAATAATATTAAAAATACTAATGCTATATTTTACACCAAAAATTTCTGAATTAACTGGAGAGATATATTTTTTTTGTGAATTTATTTAGACAGTTATTTGATTGAGAAGTCCACTATCTCAAAAGAAATGTTAATGAGTCACCTATTTTGTAATTTAAAGTGAGTCCCAGACTCATTTAAATAATGGATATTCCACAAAATGTCATTTTAGAAGAGAAGTAATTTTTATGTATAACCTGAGGTACTAGTTAAATACGACTTTTAATTTATAATATCTGAGATATGTCACGAAACCTTTTTGCAAAAAACATCGCCTCAGAAATTTGGAGTATATCTTCAATAGATAACTAGGAATGTTTAAGGACAAGGTCGTAGCAAAGAGGCAAAAAACATGGTCTTTTTTAGTATATTAAAACAAGATAACATCTACAAAAATTTACAAAGGCTGTTTCATTTTACAGTCGGAAAAAAAAAAAAAAAGGAATCATAAATCCTTTTTGTTTTTCATGATGCAAAAGAAAACCACTATGATGTTCTCTTTGAATATGAGATTAAAGATCTGCATATCATGATGGTAAGATTAAGTGCCGTATTTCGGATAGCTTGCAAAAACCGGAGCAATATTTGGGTACAATATCTTTTAAGACCTTGACTGGGATTATGACGGCTTGTCCACAAGGTTGTCCTCCATTTGTTTTAACACCTTATCTGGCACCGTGTTATGACAGATCACTCGGCTAAAAGAGTTTATCATTTGATGATCGCTGCGAATGTGTGGCAATAAAAAAAAAAAAAATGCAATTTTTGTAACTATTGTGAAGGTTTGGTATATTCCGGAAAAAAAATTATTCATTTCACTCAAAAACATTTCCACAATGACACTTTGATTATTGGCCAACAGAATTTTAGCAAATTTTGCATAATTCAAGATGTATTCAGCGAGGTTCTGCTACTTTATAACTAGAATGAGCTTGAATGGACGGGTGTCTAACGCTCGGTGCCACAGGTTTCAGGTACGAGTCCGGCGGTGCCATGGATGTTTGTAGTATTTCGGAATCCGCTTTAAACCGTTGGTCCCGGTCTAACTGGATCGTAGAGCGTTGCGGGGTATTGTTACTCCGCGTCCGTAGCTTATTTTCAAGCTACACGCACCTCCTGGGTAGTGTTAAGTGAGCAACGTGTGTGAGCTTACCTTAAGGCATTAAAAACAACTGTCTAAGTGTTTGCCGGCTGCATTAAAACAAAACAACCAGAATGGGTCTGAATGGCCGAGGGTCTAGCGCTCTGGCGCTCGGTGCCACAGATTTCGTGTTCGAGTCCCGGCGGTGCCATTAATGTTTCTAGTAGTTCGGAATCCACTTTAAACCGTAGGCTCTAGTTTAATATGATCATAGAGCGTTGTCTTGAGATTTAGTCAATCTTCAACCCTCGTGGTTCCTCGCTAAAGTGAAGGTGCATATTACCGTTATCCATGGACCAGTCGCCTGCGACGGGGTCTTTTGGATCTGATGTAGACTTTCCTGCACCAGAGGGATTCGTAACAACCAGAATAGGAATAATATGAAAAAGAAAAATAATAGGAAGAGTATAAAGCGTAACTGCCTTGTATTTAATTACCATATTGATAAAAATCTGGAAAATTCCAATCAGGCAGCTGGTGTGTCGATTTAAAACTTCTGTCAAAATTTCCATCAAACCTTATCGGTTTACAAATCAGTGACTATAATTCACGCCAATAACGGAACGGATTACACTCACGAGAAAACTCGACCACTCAGCCATGGACGGTGTTTTCACCGAAAAACAAAATAAAATAATTCCACTTAAAATAAATAATTACGACATACATTTCATCCAAACCTCGTTATTTACTATTCATATAACTTATAAAGAATCTTAGATAATTTATTTCATTTAATTTCCTTCCTAGTTAGCGAAGGAATTAGATATCCTAATGATAGAGTAGCCCATAATAAAATTGCATATCTTTTAAATGTATTGCAGCAATTTTGGCATTTCATTCCCAGGAGAGAGGAACATATACTATTTGACAAGTATATAATAACCCATCACTCAAATTGGACAACAGACAAGCAGTATTGTGGGTACAATTAGAGTTTGGTAGTAATGATAACAACTTGTCATTCAAAACTGATAGCAGATATTCGGTATCATGTATAATGAAACTCAGGAAATTAGGGGAATGTTTGTGCGACTTTCATAGGTCAAAACAAGTATAGATTGAATATGAACTATACCATGAGTTGTTCCATCATGATGGGTGATAGACCACGAGCTAAGAAATGTGTACTCCAATGAGAAGTGAGAGAAGCTGACCCCTCCCCTTCTTGACGGATTCCAATCAATGGAATGCCAATTCCCGTCTTTCTTCTAGTAAATAATTCATTCCCCTAATCCATTAGTGCGCTTGCTTTGTCCATTAAATAATTCCTCATAAATGAAAATTGTTTATTGGCTTTTAAATGAACGTCACTCAATCAGTGCAAAAAATAACTCACTCTCAATAATTCATGATTAATTTGTTATTCGTGCTTCCATCCACATATTTAACTGTGAGAGTCTTTGGATTTTAACAGGGTGGTGTTTTTTTTTTTGTTTGGTGCAACGAGTCCCCAGAAGTGTTGTTTTTCTTTATTTTTTTTTCTGTGGTGACTGAATAGGCTGGAGATTCCGCCTGTTTCCCAAAATGAATACCTTGTGGTTTTGTGTGTCACCCCGTGCAATAGTTAAGACCTGCCGCAGATTAGACCAGGGGTCTTCAAACTTTCTAGCCTTAGGGCCATACTGTTTACTCCAGTAAGTGCCAAGGGCCAAAACCGTTTTAATCTTTCTGAGATTATTTATAATTTCTAGACTAGTCGCCGAGTACGCGCTATGAGCGAGCATACACTTGCTAAATTCGCTGCTTCAATTACTACAATTACTATTGTGTGTATCGATACGACCGTGACACTTGACGACATCTAGTGGTAACTACCGAGGGTAACCGCGGATGTTCACTAGTTTATAATGTTAGTGGGATTCATTTCAATTATTTATTAGTTGTTATGCTTAAGTTAAATTTTCTGCGTATTATGCTTGTCATTCAGCTTTTACCTAGCGAGTCAATAAAACCAAGTTATTATCATTCTGTGTTTTGTTATCCAACTTATTACAGCAACGCTAAGCTATTCGCTGTCCCGGCCCGGATTGATGTCACTGGCGGGCCGGATTTGACCCGCGGGCCGTAATTTGGAGACCCCTGTATTAGATAGTTAGATTCGACGTAGATTCGAGAAGTCTGAAAATCACCTACCTTGGAGTGAACTACACTTGTGATCAAATTTTATTTTAATTTTTAATTTCTTTGTATAATAACCCAGAGTTACATTATATATATATATTATAAAATAAAAATTAAAGTTATTCCATGAACTTGAAAGTGACCCTCTTCTTGAAGCCGTTATAGATCTAACATGGGCCGAGACGTTACAGCATGATAGTTTTGTGTCAATGAAATTATTCCGGTATTTATTTTTGGATTCTGTTACCAATATTACGAAACATTTCTTGATTAAATTATTAAAATAATACAAAAAAATTTATTGAATTGCAATGATGGGATACTAAATATCGCACTAATTAATTAAATAATTAAAATACATAAAAATTCTACACTGTATATAGCTAACATAATTTGAAATCACAAAAAAAAATTCCTACCCTTACAAAACAAAGTTAATTTAGTTAGGGGACAAAAATTTGATTAAAATATGAGAGAATTTGTAACACTTCAAATGTAATAGTTTTTTTAATTCTTAAATTTTTTTCTATTTTAATTTCAAAAGTAGTAGATATAAAAAAATGTTAAATGCCGTGTAAACTTCCAGATGATCACCGAAATGTTTCTTCAGAAAAATGTCTTTTATAGCAAATGAGATCATAATTTTCCTTAAAGGTTTACACATTGTAAAAATCTCTCATCTATACCTGGCTGTCTGAATGGTAGTTTTCCCATGTTTTCTCCCAAACGCAAATGCAGAGCAGTTACCCATAAAAGTCAGCGAATTCCTAGAAGACCCCCTTTTCGTCCGGTGATTAGTTGTTCGAGGCATACATAAATAAGGGAATATTCCGATTCTATTGCAAAGCATAAAGCGATACCAACAAAAATGTATATAAGGTGAAAAACAAATATAAAAAAATTATTTTTAAAGTCAATTCCTACTTTTTTTTTCACTCTATTGCAGAAAGTCCAATATAAATAATTTTCATTCATTTTTTTTTAAACTTTATCTGATGCCATCTATTGGTAGTTATATGCAACTTAAATCTAAAAAAAAAAAAAACTAAAATGAATGAATTAAATTTAATTACTGAATTAATATTTGAAAAAACTGTATTAACATCCAGTGTCATCCACTACAAATTAAAAAAAAATGTATTTGAACTTGAGTGGATGAATAAAAAGTATATTATGAACGATTGGAAATTTGAATAAGATATATATAGGGAGAGCGTGAGCTAATAGAAGGAATTGAAAAAATTACTTTAAAAGACATAGATCTACTGCTGATAAAATCAATGGATTGTAATAGAAAAAAGGCATTTCTTAATCCATGAGATCCATAATAACAGAAGTAGTATTGAAAAATGTATCAGAAAAATGTCATAATTATTGGCAATGATTCTACAATAAAAAAAAAAGTACCGCAATATCCTGTTTTATAATCAGTAGCCGTCATTTTAGACTGAAACAATAAAACTATTTGGAAAAAAATCACAATGACCTGGTAAAATCCACGAGAGATTAAAATCAGTGCAATTGCTTTCTTTCAACTTGTGCCGATAATTTTTTTTTTTTTTTTTTTTTTTTTTTTTGTACATCAAGTCGCCTTATTTTATCACTTATGCATCCCACGAATAACCCATCGAAGAGTGATAAGTTACAAGTTTAAAATCAATTTTATGTCGAAACAATATTCCTCATTAAATAATGGCGAAAATCGAATGGAAGATATATGTATGCCAGCTCCATGATAAAAAATAAAAGGTACTTACGTATTAACGCTACCTTGGCTACAGATTTGGCGGTTTTAACTGGCGCCAATCTAACAGCTACAGATTTGGCGGTTTTTGACGCCATTTTTTAGTGCTACGAAAATGCGTATTTGGGATTTGACAGAAACAGAACAAGATGCAATTTTATTTTTTCAGGAGCGAAATATTTTACCAAAAAAAAACCAAATGTCCCAATTCCCATGACATGAAACTTTTTTTTTTAAACGTAAGTTTTGGAAATGCAATTTCAGTCAGTATGCTTATCATGTGGGACTTAGAAAAGACAACTGGTTTGAGGGAAGCAGAATACCATTTAAAACCGCCAAATGTGTAGCTGCGGTTGGCGCTCAAAAGATAACTGCGTGCGAACAACAAGATTGCTCTTTTATTGGCGCAACTGTAGCCAAGGTAGCGTTAATACGTAAGTACCAAATAAAAATAATAATCTTCATTGGCGCAACCACCCCATAGTGGACCACGGACGTCTGCCTAATGGCAGATTTTGAGACAAGAGACAACGCTCTACAGTCACATTACACTGGGAATTACAGTTTAAAGTGGATTCCGAACCACTACAAATATCCATGGCATTACTGGGACTCGAAGAAGAAACCTGTGGCACCGAGAGAGAGCGCTAGTCAATCGATCCTAATCCAGGTCCTAATAATAATAATAATATTATCATCATCAAAATATCAACAACAAGGCTCTATTTGAGAATGTAGCAATCTCAAAATAAAAATATTATCAGAAAATTTCAAATTTTATTTCATGCAATTTGTAGTGGAACAATTAAAAAAATAATTTCAACAATTTGATATCTTTATATTTGATACATTAGTGAAAGTTTTGACGAATATCACAGTTAATCAATTAGTACAGTTTCTTCTATTATCTTTGAAAAAAAAAGCATCTTTATGAGGGGAATTTCCAAAAATTCATTTTCGCTAATTCTTTCAAAAACAAAAACGCAGATTACAAGCACTAGTTTGTAATTCACACTATGAAGTCATGGTCTTTTACTATATAATCCTAAATCTTCTTCAGCTGCACAGCAGCCCCATGGTGGGCGAAGGCTGTCTGTGTACTGGTAGATTTCGAGATAAGAGATGATTTCTATTTACAAGATAGGGTTGTCAGCCCTACGCCCAATGCTCTACAGTCATATTAGACCGGGGCCTATAGCTTAACGTGGATTCGAACCACTAACAAGCATCCATGCCACCGCAAGGTTCGAACTTGAAGCCTATGGTACCAAAGGCCAGAGAGCAAGCCAATTAGCCATCAGGCCGCAGGGACCTACGGTTTAAAGTGGATTCGAACTACTATAAACAAATATGGTACTGCCGGGGCTCGAAACACGAAACCTGCGGAATCGCGCGCTAGTCACTCACCCATCAGACCCTTATAATTCTAAATGCAGATAGAAAATTAAGTTAGTTATCAGTGAAATATAATCAATATTCAAATACAAAAATTTCCTTTTCTAATTAAAGAAACAGGTTTGTCGCTCTACGGTCATCTTATGCACACTTCGGGCTAAACAGACCGGGACCTACAGTTTAAACGTGGGTTCCAAACCACTCACCTACATCCATGCCACCGCCAGGATTCGAACCTGAAGCCTGGGATACCAAAAACCAGAGCGTAAAGGAACAATGAGTTTTCTCCCATACTATACGGAGTAGGGATTCTTTTTAAATGTGAGGGAGTTCCCTCTCAAAGTCCTTCAGGAAGGCATTCTTCAGCATCTCGGAGACAAGTCAGACTTCTACCTACGGTTGCTCCACCACAACCGAAGCTGCCCCCCCTCCCTTTCATGAGAACAAACTTGTTCATGGATTTGGTCCAGATGTTGCTGTCGATCAAGTGGGATAAGAAACAACAATAAAATGAAGATTATTATTGATTTTTCATCAGAAAAATATTTATCTTGAATTTTCATTTCAATCATAGTTTAATGAATGAAATTAATAAGAAAACTATATTTGTTAAGTTTGAATGAGAAATAGGTTTGCAATGAATATCCACTTCTCCCTTGTTCATGGTTTGGTTTGTCGGCCATTTTGAGCACACTTTAGGCTAATTAGACCTTGACCTACAGCTTAACGTGAATTTCTAACACCTAACAAACATCCAAGCCACCTGAATTAGAACCTGAAGCTCGTGGTACCAAAGGCCAGAGAGCTAGCCAGTTGGTCATCAGACCGCTATAAATTGTTGGAAGATTATATATAAAAATACGTGTATATTCTTGCTCAAGTTAGATGTATCTGAGAACAATTTTTCAAAGATGAATACCAACAAATCAACAAATGAACTGAAGGATAGAAATTTAATGTCCATCTTCCACTTGCTAGGGCAAAACCAAACAGAACATTAAACAATTGTTAAACCTATTTATATATACTATGTATTTATATACTTTTTACTTTTGTAACAAAGAGGCCTGACGGCCGAATGGCTTTGGCGTTCGGTACCACAGGTATCGGGTTCAAATCCCGGCTTTGCCCATGGGTGTTTGTAGTGGTTCGGAATCCCTTTAAACCGTAGGTTCCGGTCCTAATAGGATTGTAGAGGTTACGGGGGCATTGTTACTCCGCGTTCGTGGCTTACCATCAAGTTACCCGCGCCCCCTGGGTAACGCAAAGTGAGTAACGTCGGTGCAGCCCTAATGGCGAAGATCACGGTTTATTTGCCAGCTGCATTAGAAGAAAAAAAACTTTTGCAACAATGCACAATAAAATAAATAATGTATACGTTAGATAAATATCGTGTTTGCAACTTTCTGATAATCGCTTCTGTTCGTGGTATATCTTACTATTTTGGGAATCTGTTATTTCGTTATTTAGTAATCCTTCACATAAATTTGAATAGGATTAATAGCGTTTTAAACCTTAACCGCAATGACAATCATTCAATTTTTTTCTTTCAATCAAAATTATGTAAAATGATTTGCAATAAAGTAACGTTTCAGCAGTATCAATCCGCACTTTTTTTTTCTATGTCATCGACTCTACTAGAGTTTCGGAAGAGAAAAAAAAAAAAAATCCCAAGTAGAAAAATAACACTAGAAAATGCCGATAAAAATAAACCTTTCAAATTAATTAAATCTTTCATCTTATCGCTCTTCCATCTTTCAAGGACACTGAAAAATTGAACAGATGTAGCTGAATCATTCATTTGTATCTGGAGCAGTCGTATCTCGAAATATGTCACCCAACACAAATGATGACATTTATAAAATCCTTATGATTGGCATTTACTCATGTAACCTTATTCAATGCCACTCTTTTCCAAATAATTACCAAGAGTTATTCCAAGAATCATTAATTAGAAACAGACGCTAATACTTAAAAAACACAAGTGTAAAATAACAGTTAATTCAATGGGAAATCATTGATGATAGCTGCAAATACGCTGTTAAGTAATTGACGTCTATTAATGGCATTTAATGTAAGAACATCAAAAGTGTCCAGTTCTGTTTCGTTCTTACCAATAGAACTAACACAAAATCGATAGCTGGACTATAGACAGCAACAACAAGAATATTATATGGGAAACAAGAATATATATTATAAAAAAACAAAATTATAATGCATATGAATAAGAACGACTAATTAAACTAATTTATATCACCGTAGTCGCCTTTTTGTTTTTGTACTGATTAAGTTTATTACGTTTATCAAGCGATGCACACCTAAATAGAAACAGACGCTAATACTTAAAAAACACAAGTGTAAAATAACAGTTAATTCAATGGGAAATCATTGATGATAGCTGTAAATCCGCTGTTAAGTAATTGACGTGTTTTAATGACATTTAATGTAAGATTCAGATACACTTGCAAACAAAAGTTCAGTTCGGTTGTTATCAATAGAACTAAGCGCAAAATCCATAGCTAGACTACAAACAAGAATATTACACGGGAAAAAATTCGCATAAAATGTAAGAACAAATAACTTATACAAAAACAATATAATTATAATGCATATGAATAAGTACGACTAATTAAATGCAAATAAAATAGGTGAAGGGTGTAAAAAATCAATCACTGAATACTTTTTATACCTCACATTCCCCTATACCTAGCTAGAGCTATATCCTTATCTAATTAAAATAGGTAACAAAAAGAAAAGGTATGTAGTTTTTTATCCCACTTGGTCAACAGTAGCATCTGGATCAAATCCATGAACGGAGATGTCCTCATGGAAGAAGGGGCAGCTTCTGTTGAAATGGAGCACCTGTAAGTAAAAAGTCTGGTTTGGCTCCGTGTTGATGAAGGAGGAGGGCAGTGCCTTCCGAGTGGATTTTTAGGGAGAACTATACCTCATTTGCGTATCGTATGCGATAAACACCGGAAAAACCACAGCCCACCCCATACCTAGAACTATATCCTTATCAATTTAAAACGGGTAACGAGAAGAGAAGGTGTGTGGTTTCTTATCCCACTCTACTGAAAGTAGCATCTAGACCAGGACTGGCCAACCCGCGGCCCACCTTGAATATATTTCCGGCCCATGAGATTTATCACACTTTCACAAAATATAGTTACTTTATAATGGCCAAAGTAGTGAAAACCAATATATTAAAAAAATGCATTACTTGTGCATCCATCTATTAAAAAATTAACTATCGTAATTTTGAGAGAAAATTAACTTTGATTTTAAAATAATATTCTAGCGAAATACATGATCGATATTGCCTGTTTTATTTATGAGTTTACAGTTATAACTTCGTAGAATAATTAAATTATATTCAACTGATCATTTCTCCTGAACCACAGACAGGCCGGATTTAGATGAAAAGAGGCCCTAGGCTATTCCACGTATGAGACTCTTTCACACACCCCCATTTTTAAGTTTGTAAATTACATGAGAGACAATAAAATACATCATTACTATGATATATATCAATATGTTAAATGAAACTATGAGCTTAGTAGCATAAGACAAGTCAATTTTTTGCCATAGCAATCAGTGAACGTATGAACAATACTTTGGTTCAATCTAGTATATACAAACGGGCAGACCCAATGGGCCGAACGCGTTGATCTTAATCAATACAATTTGATGTTTGTTTATTAGTCATATGTGTAGAATTTCTCCTTATTTTCGACTTGTGTAGGCCAACGGCCATACCATGCTGAATATACCGGTTCTCGTTAGATCACCAAAGTCAAGCATCATTGGGCACGGTCAGTACTTGGGTAGGTGACCACCTGGGAACACCGCGTGCCGTTGGCATTCACAAATTTGGGACCTGAATGGCCGAGTGTCTAGCGCTCTGGTGATCGTTTCCACAGGTTTCGAGTTCGAATCCCGACGGTGCCATGGATGTTTGTAGTGGTTCGGAATCCACTTTAAGCCGTAGGTCCCGGTCTCCTATGACTGTAAGAGCGTCACGGAGCCAAAGTCAGACTTCTACCTACGGGTGCTCCATCACAACAGAAGCTGCTTCCTTCCCCTTCAATCATGAGTCGTATGGGCTCGTGGGCTTGGCCAGCCAAGTGGGATAAGAAACAACAAACAACAAAATAGCGTAATTCTAATTTTGCTAACAATTTGAATATATGCCCCTCTTGATCTTCAGACCCTAGGCTGCAGCCTAGTTTGCCTATAGGAAAATCCGGCCCTGACCACAGGGGACGCTCCTACCAGTGCATAAGCGGAAGCATGGTTACAGTGATAATAAGAGGCAAAAGTACAGATAATGAAGATTAGGCGCTTCTTTTTCTTTCTTTCTAAGGAGTATTGAAATTTTCTACATCACACTCTTTTCAATCACTGTAGTTGCATTTTCGTTTTTGTAATGATTAAGTTTATTACAACTATCAAGTGACCAAATCTAAATACCAATTAAATATAAATAAAAAATTTCAACTATGCTTTTTTATCGATGAATAATGATTTTTTTGATGAATAATGAAGTTTTATTTTTTAAATATACTTGTAATTTTTTTTTTTTTCCATTTTTAAGTCACCTTGCGAATGTAAATGTGCGGGTGTAATCTTTGTATTAAAGATAAGAGAAGTTTTCAAGACATTTTTCGAAGCATTAGCGTATTTGGCATTTGAGTAACAGCTTACTGTGATATATATATAAAATCGTGACACATCATTCAAATACAAGGTGAATAAACATGGCATGAAAAAATGAATCTTTTAATACAATGGCAGCTATACTTCTAACAGACAAACGTACAAACGAAAAAAAAGAAGGTTTCTTTCAAAAACATGAAGAAACTGGTTAAAATTAGAAAAGAACGCATGCTATGAAGTTTTGAAACAGTTATTGAAATATCAAATATTTTAGTACTATCAAGAAAAGCGATATTTGGCATGATATTAATTCGATTAATTAGATGGGATTGATTAGATTGATTCTATCTCGTTATTTAATCGAATTAATCTCATTAATAGAATCAATTAATTAATGAGATTCTATTAAATAATGAGATTAATTGGATTGCTAATGAGACCGATTCTATTAAATAATGAGATTGATACTATTAATTAGTTTGATTCTATTAAATAATGAGATTGATACTATTAATTAGTTAGATTCTATTAAATAATGAGATTGATTACTATTAATTAGTTTGATTCTATTAAATAATGAGATTGATACTATTAATTAGTTAGATTCTATTAAATAATGAGATTGATACTATTAATTAGTTAGATTCTATTAAATAATGAGATTGATACTATTAATTAGTTAGATTCTATTAAATAATTAGATTGATACTATTAATTAGTTTTCTATTAAATAATGAGATTGATACTATTAATTAGTTTGATTCTATTAAATAATGAGATTGATACTATTAGTTAGTTTGATTCTATTAAATAATGAGATTGATACTATTAATTAGTTAGATTCTATTAAATAATGAGATTGATACTATTAATTAGTTAGATTCTATTAAATAATGAGATTGATTACTATTAATTAGTTTGATTCTATTAAATAATGAGATTGATTACTATTAATTAGATTGATTCTATTAAATAATGAGAGTGATACTATTAATTAGTTTGATTCTATTAAATAATAAGATTGATACTATTAATTAGTTTGATTCTATTAAATAATGAGATTGATACTAGTAATTAGTTTGATTCTATTAAACAATGAGATTAATTCGTTTGATTAATGAGATTAATTCGATTAAATAATGAGATTATATTAATTAATGCGATTGGTTCTATTATTAATGAGATTTCGATTAATTAATAGTGTTGATTCGATTCAATTACTCTCAAAATAGGAGGTGTTGATAGAGGCAATATAAAAGTTAAATTATAAACAAAATGATTTTTTTTAAATTTTGTTCTGTTGATATCATTAGTATATTTTTAAGCATAATAAATTATACTACACAGTCCAGTCACATTAATGTGACCGCCTGTCAAAAGCCAGAATAAACACCTTTGGCAAAGTGGACCGTAAATATATATATATAGAAAGAATATGCATGACGATTGAAATGCTTTCCGATGCCCTAGAACGGGGGTCTCCAAACTACGGCCCGAGGGCCAAATCAGGCCCGCCAGTGTCATCAATCCGACCCGCGACAGCGAATAGCTTATTGTTGCTGTAATAAGTTGAATAAAAAAAACACAGAACGATAATAACTCGGTTTTATTGACTTGCTAGGTAAAGCTTAATGACAAGCATAATACGCAGAAAATTTAACTTAAGCATAACAATTAACAAGTAATTGAAATGAATCCCACTAACATTATAAACTAGAGATGTTTGGAATGTATATATCCCGAATCAAACATATGACTTTTTATCCTGAAAATCCCTCAGGAACGGAAAAGCTAAATGAACGCGAATGAAACCGCGGGGTATCCACTTGTAAAAAAAATACTAATGAGATATATGTAATTGTAATTTTTCACTTACAATAGTGGATCAATTTTACTTGTACCAATTATTAAAAGAGATTTAAGATGCTCATCGGTTAACTTAGATCTATAAACATACTTCATTTCGGAGAATGAAGCGAATTTAGCAAGCGTATGCTCGCTCAGAGCGCGTACTCGGCGACTAGTATAGAAATTATAGATAATGGCAGAAAAATTAAAACTATGGTACAGAGCGCCAGAGCACTAGTCACGCAACCATCATGCCTCATAGGCTATTTAGTAACTATAAAAGTAATTAATTTGGACAAAAAGTCATTGCCGAACCATCTGCCCTGTTAATGTAATTAAATTGACTTTGCAATTAAATTTGAAATTTATATTTAAAGCCCAAAATCTGTTATTTTAATTTTAACAACTAGCGGGTATTTTTAAAATTCCAAATGTCAATATCAATGTATTTATTGATTTCAACTCAAAAAAATGTAAACAATATGTACACACTTTAAAACAATTACGTCGATAAAAAGACCTATAAATCGTTGCTTTGGTTTGTTGCCCTACGGTCATTTTATGCACATTTCAGACTAATTAGGTCGGGACCTACAGTTTAACGTGGATTCCGAATTACTAACAAATATTCATGCCAAAGCCAGGATTCTTACCTGAAGCCTGTTGTAGCAAAGGCCAGAGATCTAGCCAACTGGCCATCAGGCTTCTATAACATTATCATTTGTTATTGAAGTTGTTCATTTGTTATCATTGTTATATCATTTGGAAGGTTATATATAAAAAGGCGTGTATATCTTTTGCTCAAGTTACATATATCTGTGAAAAAAATTTTTCAAAGATGAATATTAACAAATCTACAAATAAACTGAAGGATAAAAATTTAGTGCCAATCTTCTACTTGCTAAAGCAAAACCAAACAGAACATTAAACAATTGTTAAACCTATTTATATATACTAGTGCCTTTATAAGCTTTTACTTTTGTAAGAATGCGCAATAAAATAAATAAATAATGTACGTTAGATAAATCTCTATGGTATTTGCAACTTTCTGATACAATTTTATGGCCAATGGGCTTAACAAGGCTGTGTGTATTAAGCAAACTTTTTTTTTTTTTTTTTATAATTATTAACTTTCAGATTAAATGATAAAATGGTGACATAAGTATCTATAAATCTGCCACTATTCTCACACTTGGGTATGTCAGTATTTGTTTGTTTATGGCTATATTTTATCCATTTTGTGATAAAATACTCCATCCTGAGAAGGTGATAAGACTGTAATGCAACAAAAAAGGTGAAAGATACACTTCAAATCTGGACAGTTAAAATATTTAGGTGATGGCACTAAATGAGTGCTTTAAGATAACATTGTCATTTGATAAAACCCGGAAACTCAAACATTTGGAGGATAACACTGGAAAAATTGAAGTGTGAAGTATTTAGATATTGTAATTTTTTTTTTTTTTTTTTTGGTATAATGCAGATGAATAGATGCAAGTTCTGAATAATGAATTGGAACAGCCCTGCATTCTTATTGGTTAATTCAATGAATGATTTGTGAAGGTTCTGCGCCGTACGAAACATTGATTTTGCATAAGACAAGCAATACATACACACAGATACAAATGTATTACAGCTTACATACTAGATGTATAAATTTCATAATGTGTAGTATGCAGGTTGGGCAACCAAATTGTAACTGTGTGTGGTTGGATTGTGATACCCGAGGCCCAGGTTGGAGAATTCACAGCTTTATTTACACATGCACAAACACCATACGCATACAATTAGATTGGTTTAACTTGTCGCTCTACGGTCATTTTGTGCACACTTTGGGCTAATTAGACCGGCACCTCCAGTTTAAAGTGGATTTCAAACCATTAACAAACGTCCATGCCACCGCCAGGATTTAAACTTGAAGCCAGTGGTACCAAAGACCAGAGCGCTAGCCAATTGACCATCATGTAGTGATACAATTAGAGACATAGAATATTTAACACATTTAAAGACATATAATTATAAATTCGTCGAAGGATTCCATTTCTAAGCCCAAAACCCGTTATTCAGCTACGCGTAGGATGTGCGAAATATGCTTCCTCTCCGGGTGAGAGTCTGTAGGCCAACTGACCATTTCTCCTGAAAGTCACAAGGGCTTTTCCTGCCAGTGTGTATGAGAAAGCATGGTCACAAACGTTACATGAATGATATTAACTGAAGTTTCCCCCTCTCTACAGTGTTTGAAATTACCATCATGAGAAGCGATGAATGGATGGCAATGACATGCAGTATTGATGGGCAGAGTTTATTATAAATAATTTATAAATGCTTATGCAAGTTTGCATAATGGAAACACTTGCTAAGTGCAGAATTACACAATGTGATTTTGCACATATGCTATAACTTAATTGCTATAACAGAGGCAGTTATCTTGATGCCGTAAGCAAGGGCTACACCGACGTTACTCATTTAGCACTAACCAAGGAGCCCGTGTAGCTTGAAGATGTGCTACGGACACGGAGAAACACTACCCTATCAACGCTCTATGATCATGTTAAACCGGGACCTATGGTTTAAAGTGGATTCCGAAACACTAAAAACATCAATAGCACTACGGGTACTCGAACCCCAATACTTGTGTTACCGAGTGCCAGAAATTTTCCATATATATGCGGCAGAGCATGTCAAAGTTGGAATAAAATTAAAGTATTTAAATCAATTGAAAATGAAGCCAAAGAAAATAATAGTACAAATTGCAAAAGCAATTGGTAGCGAAGGATATTCACATAAAAAAAAAAAATTGAAAAAAAAAAAAAGAATTAGATGATTTTGCAATACTAGCTGACCTTGTAAACAGTAATAGTGAAGAAGATAAAGTGCCTTTAACAAGAAATTAGCCTAATCATTAAAAGAGGAACGGGGACTGTCTGTTTAAGATCAATCTTCATTTAGATCAATGAAGATTGATCTAAATGAAGAATGAAAGGACATTTTATGAGAGAAATTGGGAAAAACTCTGCACTCTTTACTGCGAAACATATAAAGAATAGCGTCGGTCATTGTCACAAACAAAAATCATCGATTTTTTTTTAAATAATTGTTTATCTCATACTTACGTAATAAACAGTAATAAAAATTATTTTAATTGACAATTTTTTTCCCTTTTTAATTGCAGTCTGCTTACATTATACAGATTTTCTTTTGATTCGAATTATATTTAAACAGTTTTGCAACAGAAATTAACTTTGCAGAAAGAACTTTTGCCGTGAGTGCAATGTATTATGACGTACATTCGACAAGAGTTTATTTATTTTAATCATCAAGAAATTGAGTAGAAATATTAATTTGGAAATAAACAAATAATATAAAAAGAAATTTTTTAAAGTCAATTCCTTCTTTTTTTTTTTTTTTTTTTCACTCTATTGCAGAAAGTTCTTTATAAATAATTTTCATTCATTTTTTAAGTTTATCTGGCGCCATCTATTGGTAGATATAAGCAACTTAAATCTAAAAAAAAAACTAAAATTAATTAATTAAATTTAATTACTGAATTAATATTTGAAAAAACTGTATTAACATCAAGTCCACTACAGGTTAAAAAAATTTATTTGAACTTGAGTGGATGAATAAAAAGTATTTTATGAACGATTGAAAATTTGAACAAGATATATATATATAGGGAGAGTGTGAGCTAATAGAAGGAATTGAAAAAATAAATAAAAAGGCAAAAAAAAAAAAATCAACCGAAACAACCTGAAAATTAAATTGTGAACAATACTGTGTCATTGTGCACATCTGATTTTTAACCTATTGCCAAATACAATAACAAAAATTAAAAATTCCGTATATTTCAACATGAGAAACCTCGTGTTCCACGTGGCATGACTATTAAAATCCATTGACTTTTGGTATTACTGTCAAAACGTTATTTTGTATAAATTAAGGAAAATTCATATTTTATAGTTGGATTGCTGATTTTAATTCTTGTCATAGTTCATAATTGCTATCAGTCTTATCAATCTTATTATTAAAAACAAAGTCAGTCAGTCCCCAATCAATATTACAGTAGAACCTTGACATTGCATTTCTTCCTCCAACTGGTAATAGTGATTAAGATAGAAGTTAACATAACCACATAATAAGCAGGGTAATACTTAACCACTTTTTTTGAATTTTAAACTGTTAATTATTATTATTGATAATTTTTAATTCTGTGTCCACACTCTTGTAAAGCTTTCCTCTCACGATGAATTCTTCCCCGACTCGTGGCTCAGCGGTAACGTGCGCCGCTGGTAAGAATTAGGGCCGAGGTTTTATCCACTGGCGGTATTGCTGTAGACACTGTTTAGAAAAAAACAAAAACAAACAAACAAACAAAAAACGAGAAGATTCGATGGCATTTGTGATATTTAGCATCTTGCCTCGTTAGTCAGACTACCTGGTGGAAGTTTTTCCCGGTTTTTCACTCATATGATATGCAAATGGGGGTAAGTGCTCCTAAAAGCCCTCCATCTTCAGCAACTTGGATTCAAGTCAGACTTCTACTTGTATGTTCTTCATTACAACAAAAGCTGCCCCTCTTCCCTCCATCCATGAGTAGACTACTCATGGGGTGCCCGTACCGCGCTGCCGGACACTGAGGATTAATCACAACACGATGAATTCTTGCTGAATAGCGAATTAAAATCTGCTTCTGGCAAACTATATATATATATATCTGACTGAAAATTTAAAAGCAAAAAATTTTATTCTTCTACATTAAGAACACCTTTTAACAAAGCGATAATTTTAAATTTTTATATTTCACTGTTTTAAAACACGTTTTATCACCTTGAGGAGTGGATGTGTCAAAGAGAAACAGTCCGAGGATAAAATCAGTAAATCCACACCATGCAATCACGTAATCAGAGTGCAGTGGTTGTTGGTGCAGGATATTAGGAGATGAAGCATCCCATATGCGGAAATTTTGATTATTCACAGCTCCATCTAAAGAAAAGTGCGCCTCATCTGACCATAGAATTTGCCAAGCTCTCTCGTCAACAACTTCCATTCCCGCTAGAAATCTTCAAGCAAATTCATAGCGTGTTTGGTGGTCTTAAGGTTGCAGCATTTACACCACGTGGATCTTGTACGGACACCATTTTAAAATGGATAGCAGAATTTTTCGTACTGTCGACCACGGAATCGCCAACTCACGTGACACCGATTAAGCACTTGATGAAGAATAGCTGGAAGTGGAGGCACTTTCAACCACAGCAGTAGTGACTTCTTCGATAGTTTCATTCGCAACTCGTTTCCGCCCTCTTCCTGGCAGCACACTCAAGTCTCTAGTATCTTCAAACTTCATAATCATCTTCTTCAAACCATTTTTCCACATGGTCCCTTTAAACAACCTTATTCATGCAGTACAGATAAGCTATTGCTGCCTTTCTGATAAAAAAAGTTTTAGTAGTAAACCTCGATATTTCTTCAGTAACAGCATTATTAACGATGATAAAGGCACGCAAAATGATTTCGGGCTCTCACTTCAAATCTCTTTATAGCTTTAGCTAATTTGCAAAAGGAATGTTTGAAAAATGCCATCTGATAGTCAAAATTTGAACTATTTTTTATTACAGAAATCTTTTCCCCATGGTCCATATAACGTATACACCAATTTTCATCAAACTCCGATAGGCAGAATGGGTTCTAGATGGATCTGAATAGGGTCACTTTAATTATAACCACCCTGTATATGTGTTGATTGCAGATTCGCAATTTAAATATCAATTAAAACGCGATTAATTCGCGATATAATTAACAATAAACAGCTAAAACTTAATTTGAAAAAAACATAAAAAGTTCAGAATTTTTTCAAATCAAATTTCATACATTTAAGGTTACCAAAAAATAAGTTATCATGATGATTACAAAAGAAATGGAATCTTTCAAAATCATTGTAATTCTTTTCAAAAAAGATAACACTTTGTTGCCGATACTAAAACTGCATTTTCATTCAAGTCTTTGATACACTAACGAATTTTCGCAATTTAATCCTATTATAGTTGTTTACGTCCTTATAACGAAATGATGCATTTTCAAAACGACCTGTTATACAATCACCTGTTATAAAACACATCTTTCAAGAAAATTGCTAGTAATTTCTACATATTTTCATTTTGTTCAATTGGCGTACAAAAACAAAATTGGCGTACAGTTACAGTCAGATTTTTCAGAAAAGTAGAAATTCGGCGGTGGCCGTATATGAAAGCCATATGGAATTACCCAATCATTATCTGTGGTTTCTTCTATACACCGTACAAATACTATAGTTACTACCCTAGAATTCTTTAAGAAGGTCCTTTTTCCCCTACCTTCATATCTACATGTATAAAACACACATTTAAATTGATTAACAGTTTGAATGTCCCATTTTTAATTTACAAATTAAAACTTTTTTTTTTTTTAAATGGTGAACATAATGACATGTGCGTGTATGTAAATATATGTATAAGGTGATCTAAATTAAGAGAATACAATAAATGGCGAAAGCTCGTGCATATTTAATCTGTCAAACATTTGCTTGTGCAACCTTCAAACACTCTCTGCGGAAATATAATTTTTAACATACGAACAAATGGGGCTTGAATGGCCGAGTGGCTTGGTGCTCGGTACCACAGGTTTCGGGCTCGAGTCCCGGCGGATCCATGGATGCTTGTAGTGGTTCGGAATCCACTTTGAGCCGTAGGCCCTGGCCTAACATGATCGTAGAGCGTTGCGAAGGTATTATTATTCCGTGTCCGTAGCTTACGCTTGTCAGTAGATCTTCAAGCTACACGCACATCCTGGGTAGTGGTAAGTGGGTAACATCGGTTAGCATTGCATTGGCATAACATTGGCTTGCCTTAAGGTCAATTGTCTAAATGTTTGCCAACTGCATTAGAACAAAAAAAACTACGTTACTCCGAGGATAAACCTCAGAATACCACAGACTTTCAAAGAGACCAAATTGTAGCAGCCCGACTAGCTGGAGTAACTGTGACACAAACATCCCAGTTTCTAGGTGCCCCACATAAATCCCATCTAGTGAAGCGGTGGATTATAGGGGGCCTTTTCTCTTGATACCATTCATACTTTCCACTAATCCATCAAGGGGCATATAACTTAGGCGACGGTATACAAAGCATGCTGGCTTTATGGGCATGGGTTTCTTTGTGAAAAGTGGGATACCCTCCCCCTTCTTTTTGGACTAGTTAATTTCTCATATAATACCGAGGTGGCCTGATGGCGAACTGGCTAGTGCTCTAGCCGTTGGTACCGAAGGCTTCCGGTTCGAATCCTTGCGGTAGCATGGATGTTTGTTGGTAGTTCGAAATCGACGTTAAACTGTAGGTCCCGGTCTGTTTAGCCTAAAGTGTGCATAGAGCGACAAACCAAACCTAGAATATTGAGTATGTGTGAATTGCCCCTGCATTTCATTGTTAATGATGCAAATATAATGAATTTGAATGTTAATAACTTAGAAATCTGCGCGATTTTGAAATTTTTTTTTATAAATAGGATGGTAGTGCTTCATAAGCAGATCAATATAATAAAATGAAAAATTTTTTTAATACAGAATACAAAAAGTTTTATGTTTTTTAACTACATTAAAGAAAAAAATACTGAATAATTTTTAGAAATAAATATTGTAAGAATTTTCATTCGAAAAAAAGAAAATATTCTATTACAACTTATTTTATATTTAGTTTTCAGAAGTCAGTAAATTTTGTGAATTTAAATTTATAGCATTTGTAAGCAGCAAATTAAGCTCACAAAATAAAATTTAACTGTAAATCTTTTTAAGATCTGATAAAATATTAGTGGTTCTATGCTTGTTAAAAGTGCTTTTTTTTTTATAGTAATAGAATTTTTTTTTTTATTTGTAATAAAATAACTAAAGCCATACCATTTAATTAAAATGCAGTCATATAAATTGGATTATTTGCTTAAGGAATTAATAATTTTTTTTAAAAAATTGGTTACAGCACTTTTAACATTGAAATGTGACTCTTCAGTCACATTTCAATGTTAAAAGTGCTATAAACCAACCTTCAAAATATTTCTTTAATATTTAGACATTTATTTTTTATTAAAGTAAATCCTGGTCTTATTTCCCTGTTTTAGTTTTTCCAAAAATTGGTAATTATAACAGTAAAATTAATCTAAAATGAAGCGGCCAGTATAGATGGGCATCTTTTGTATAAGTTTAGTTTCAATGTTGATGTGATTAATAACTATACAAATCAATTAAACGATGTTAATTAATGATCTGCATCATTATTGATTTTGTTTTAATTAATATCACCCTTTAACGTCTTACAGAACTTATTGAAAGCAAATTGAAGTAGAACTTGATATTGCATTCCGTTGTAGAAATGAATGACAAAATATGCTAATGCATATAAATTGAACTTTTAAATGGATTTCAGAATCGCAAACGTGTTTCATTAAAAATTCAATGACACAATAAATAATAACGGATGAGCAGGAAAACAAGATTTATTTTAAGAGAATCATGAGCATATATATGGATTCATTTAAGCGATCATGCATATATTTTTTATTGGTTCCGATTAAATTTGATCTTAATATAGTATTAAGTTTAGCAAAGAGTCATAGTTTTGCCTCTATTGCAGCTTGAAATATTGAGTATATTTTCTTTTTTTAATTTTAAAATTACAATCTAATAATAATTTATTTATTAAAATGGTACATTAAGTTGTAGTTATCTTATCTTATTACTAATAACACGATAAGTAATTTGTAACATATTAACAAAAAGTATGATAGATAAAAATTATGTTTATAAAAATATCAATAAAGGTTATTTGAGAAAGAAATCAGTGTAAAATAAACATCTTTTAATTAGATTCAAATTATTTTACAACCGCAAAAAACTTTAGAATTATCAAAGTATGCGAGGCTACAAAACTCTCCAACTATGTGGAGACAACCGAATCAGAAAATACAATTTGTATTGGAGCTGTTAAGCATGATAATAAAAATGTGATGTTAATTTTCCTAGAATTGAAATTTGAAGTTCATTGATGGTAATCTTACCTACCAAAACTTTCTTAAAAATTTTTGTCATATTCGTAGAACACCTTTTCCAACACAATAATAATTTCAACACAATATTTAATTAGAAATAAAAATTCTTAATTCAATTTTAATCCAAGTATTTAGATATTTATTACCCATTCTGCTGAATTTTTTTGGAAGCTTTACTTTGCAACTAACTTTGCGAAAACTAACCCGAAAGTCTGCGTGCTCCAGACAGAAAGTTCTCGCCATGCAAAGATTAAATGAAAGTGTGTGGAAAGACTTTTTATACCATAAAAAGCTTTATTCATTATGTAAAGGAAATTTAAGCAATTTATAAAATTCAGATTATTTGAGAAATGCAAGAAAATCTTTGAAAAACAAATATGCATTATAGATAATGAAGTTGAATATTTACCAATTACCAAAATATATAGAAATATTCAATAAGATAGAAATTGAATCTGAGCTCTAGCATTTAAGTTTTTCGGTGGAGAGCATGTGCTTGGTTTAAATTTTTCAAATTTAAATTTTTCGTGAATTTGGATTGCGCGCTAAATAAAAATATAACCGACTCAGTTAAAAAAAAAATTTGACCACTTTATATCTTTAAATTTGGCTACTTATATTATAAGAAGTATTAATACATGCGCATTCGTTACATTTTTAGAATTAAACATTCAACATTATTCATTTCATGTATCCCGAATCATACTATTATGTAAATCAATGATTTAGAAACATTTTATCACAAAATTTATTGTTTTAAGATTATTTACAATATCTTGCAAGGACATTTTGCATTCACAAATATATTTACTTTTAGATATCACTTCACGTACTGCTAATCTTAAATGGGTTTTTATGTTTTTTAAGAGTTCAACATAAAATAATCCACTTTTTTCATTTTTCAATAAACGACATTATTAACTAATATTTAATACAACAGACCTCTGAGTAACAATTTTATAGTTTATGTAAAGAATGCATATATATTTATATAAAAATAAAGAAGCAAACAGAGAATTTGATGCGTAATATTACGTTAATTTAAGGAGTGTATTAATATTTGTTCTATTTCTTTTAATAATCAAGAGAATGATATGAAAAAAAGTGAAAAAATCGATAAATTATCAAACAGATACTTTATCGATTTTTTTTTATTCAAAAATATGTGTTGATCCAATCAGTCTTGTGCATTTTTAATATATTATTCAGCAACAATCCCACCTACTTAATTTTACAATGGAACGTGTTTTTAAACAATAAATAACGTAGAAATAAAGAAAATTATAAGTATATAATCATCCTAAATCAAAGCTAATATACGATCAGATCTTTTAATTAGCAATAAATTAGAAGATATTGAATAAATTATTTAGTATTATTTGGTATCTATAATAATTTATCCCGAAAATGCGCTAATATTGTAACCTAGAGTATACCACCAATGATTTTATGACTAGAGAAATTCGTTATTTATTTATTTTTTTCAAAACTTATAACGACTGTTTTAATGCTAATTTCTTTTTTTTTCTATACATAGAATTTGTTTTTTATTAATATTATTTACGAAAAATAAATTAATAAAAAGAAATATATCCATTATTTTTAAAAAAAAAATTATTGAAATATATCCATTATTTTTAAAAAATGATTGAAATATATCCATTATTTTTAAATGATTTTTAACAAATGATCTCTTATAATGGTGTATCGTCATTAATACAGAATAAAATATTTGCTATGATGTTTTCATTCATTAAAATTACACCACAGTTTGTGCATCCTTCTTAAAGTATAATTTTATTGGATACTTGAATGAGAATAAATTAAAATTTACTGGTTTGGTTTGTCGCTCTATGGTCATTTTTGCACTCTTTGGACTTTGGGCTTACAGCTTTAACGTGAATTCGAACCACTAGCAAACATCCACCTCCAGGGATTCGAACCTGAAGGCTGTGGTAGCCAATTGGCCAAAACCACCTAAAGCTTATTAGAAAATACTGAAGATAAGCATCCATATATCATGAATTGGCAAGTCTCCTTACATTTTTACTGCAGGAGCCTATGCATCTTCATAGTATTAAAAAGAGAATTCTCGTGATATGAATGTTTGAAGTTTATAATGCTGTTTTATTTTAAACTGGACAATAAATATTTTAATTTAATATTATTTTTCCTGCTTTATTTTAATAAGTTCTTGTTTTTATTTTAATTTAATTTAAATTTTCTGTTATTCTGGGCAATTTACCTCATAACTACTTATACTTTGTTCTAGTATAAGTAGTTATTAGAATGTTAGTAGTTTTATACTTATACTACTGATACTAGGCTCCTCGGGCATAAGAAACTCCAGGAATCCAAACACCAGTACTGACAATGAGGTAAATAAATTGATGAATTAATTTAATAATCTATGAATAAATAGGATTACAAAATTAAATTAATATTTTTAGTAAAAAGTCTTCTTTTATTCCACTAACAAATAATGCTATCGCGAAATGTATTATCTTAGGATCAGATTTTTGTTATAAAATTCAAAAGGAATTTAAAAGTGGAGATTAAAAATCTGAATTTCTTAAATCAATTTTTATACTTCTTTTTAAATGTTTTTTTTTTTCATGTATATAAATTTAATGATGAAAGAATTTAATTAATCTATATTTTTGACTTAATTTTTCTTCATGGTTGGAGATTCTTTTATAATACTTCTTTAGTCACGAGTATTGAAAATCACGACTAATAATGGATTAATATATCGAGTACTTACACCTGCGAATAGTTTTTTCCACCCTCAATATAACGTACGCTAACCTGCAACACCCATTACGATGTGCAAAATACCCAAATTGAGATCGATTTGCAAATACTAAAAGAAAGAGTGTAGAAACAAATATCGCACTAGTAAAACAAATAATTTTTAGTATTTCATTTTTTTTTTATTTCATTTATATTTATATATTTTTTTATATTTCATTTGTTATATATTCAATGTGCTTTTTAGTATCATTATTATTATATATTATCTATGTTTACATGTAAGAATAATAGTAAAACACAAAAACACGTTTCAATTTTTCACTCAAAAAAAAAAAAAAAAGTGGATCTAAATATAATATGGGGATATATAATTTTATATGCAGTCCGCATAGTTATGATACATTTCAAAGTGACTTGCAAGATCATTTGGATTGGCCACCCCTGTTTTAGATATCAGATTTTTGTTATACAACTCTGAAAGAATTTAAAAGTGGAGATTACAAATCTAAATTTCTTTAATCAATTTTTATACTTCTTTATAAATGTTTTTTCAATTCTTTCTATTAGCTCACACTCCCTATATATATATATATATATCTTTTCAAATTTTCAATCGTTCATGAAATACTTTTTTATTCATCCACTCAAGTTCAAATACGTGTTTTGGAACTTGTAGTGGAGCCATTATTGGATGTTAATACAGTTTTTCAAATATTAATTCAGTAATTAAATTTAATTAATTCATTTTAGTTTTTTTTTTAGATTTAAAAATTGCATATATCTACCAATAAATGGAGCCAGATAAAATTTAAAAAAATGAATGAAAATTATTTATAAAGGACTTTCTGCAATAGAGTGAAAAATAAAGTAGGAATTGACTTTAAAAAAATTATATTACTTGTTTTTCATGTATATAAATTTTAATGATGTAGAATTTAATTAATCTTTATTTATTTTTCAGCTAATCTTTTATACGGCTGAAGATTCTTTATAATACTTCTTTACTGATGAATATTGAAAGTCAGGTCTAATAATGAATTACAACACAGAAGTAAATTGGGAGATCCATCTTAAAGACCCCAGCGGAAAGAAAATAATAATAATCCTGATTTCAAACTTTTAGCGGTGATATCATAAAGATTGAATACCTTACACAAGGGATGGCCAACCCTGGGGCCCCACCTTGAATATTTTTCAAGGTAAACCAGAGAGGAAGTTAATCAAGTAAACAGACTCTTAGTAGAAGTTGCTAGCATTTTGGGTTCAACTTACACCTGCGAATCGTTTTTTGTTTTTTTCTAAAATGAAATTGACCAAACACAAAACACGCTCAAACATAACGGATGCTAGCCTGCAACACCCATTACGATGTACAAATACACAAATTGAAATCGATTTGCAAATGCTAAGTGACAGATTGGAGGAACAAATATCGCACTAATAAAATAAATATTTTTAAAGATTTCATCTTTATTTATTTAGTTTATATTTATAATTTTTTATATTTCCTTTTCTAGTGTTATATATTTCTTTACAATGTGCGTTCAGTATCATCATTATTATATTATCTATGTTTACATGTAAGAATAATAGTAAACACAATAATAATAACGCATTCTTTTACAGTTTTCACACCAAAAAAAAAAAAAAAAATGCCTCTAGTGTGTCTAAATCTAATATGAGGATATATAATTTTCGAGTGTTTAATAATCTTTTTTTTTTTTTACTAATATTTTCTACATGGCTGAAGATTTTTTTATAATACTTCTTTACTGATGAGTATTGAAAGTCAGGACTAATAATGGATCGCAGCACCGAGTAAATAGAGAGATCCATCTAGTGATCCCAGTGGAAAGAAAATAATAATAATCCCAATTTCCAACTTTTATCGCTGAGATCTTAAGAAAGATTGCATACCTAACACCTCCTTCCAGATAATACTGCTACTAAATAAAAACGCTACCTAAAATGCCTTCAGTTAAAGATCAAAATATAAATTTAACTTAAAAATGCACAAAAAAAGAATTCTAAAATAACCTCACTAAAAGAAGAGGCGGGAGAAAAAATTCGCCGTCGACCATGGATTTGGATATTCTTTGGTCTTCTCAAACTCCATGTTGGCAGATATAAAAGTCCAGCCCTGCCCGAATCCGAAAAAAGTGTTCTTCGTCTGCCTTTCGTACAATATAAACTGAGAATTTTGTACACCCGTGCACTTATAAAAACTTCTTCAATCTGCAAATTCAGCAATCAGGCAATCACACTTCGTAAATTAACTGATAGATTGTGACAGGTTGTAAAAACCACGTGTTTTTTTTTTTAAAGAACAACTGATAAGAGACATACCATCAGTTAACCCATAGACCTTATCCTTCCGACTTCTACATACAGGTTAGAGAAAGAAAGAACTCCAAGAGCAGATAAAAACGAAACAGAAAAAGGTAAACACAGACTAGCGTCACGGTTCGCTCGCCAAGTGCGAGAGCAGCGCCATCTGTGGTGTCAGTTTCGAAGTATTCAGTGAAGGTTAAGAGTCTAGTGAAAGGGAGGACCGAATTGAGGATTGTAAAACATTGGGGAAGGTCAGCAAAAAAATAATATTGAAATCGTCCTGGAAAAAAAGTTCGCATAGTTTTTCGGTGTAATCGGTAAACCTTGGGAGTTAATCTTTTTAACTTTTCATTTCCAGTGTTTCCATTATCGAGAAAAATAATATGATATTTATTTAATAATCCTATCTAACCATGCGGAGTTTGTTTATGAGGAATCGCTTTTTTTTTTTTTTTTTTCGTCAAAATATGGCAATAAAGCATTGTCCTTTTAAGGTGTTTGGTAAGGGATGAGTAAATAATATTATCTTAAATGTTTGGTATTTAGTATTAATTTATTTAAATTGCGGGAGATTATTGTGAATGATTGTTATTGATTTTTGAAAAAAAAAACATATCGCTGTACTTGAGGAAATTTTAAGAACTAGTTTAGAGGTAAACGTTTTGAAAAATATTTTTTTACACAACAAAACACTTAAAAAAAAAATTGATCTTACTATTAGTCTTGATTATATTTCTGATACAAAAAAATTCTTTTAAAACATTAGATTTCTATTTAAAAATAACTATTCATTCGATAATAATCTATATGTCTAATTCTCAGTATCCTGCAATGCTAGACGGACATCTCTCTTATTGTAGATTATTACGGAGATCCTTGGCCGCGTAGCGGCTACTAGCTCCTTCTTTGTAAAATGTTGAAATATAGCGGTGGTCTCATGCCCTTTGAGTTAATAAGCAAAATAGATAATTAAATGCCCTTTTTTTTAAAAGAGAATTATTTATTTAATAAAATTATAAAATGACAAATATCAAAAATTTCAAAAATTTAGATGTTGATAAAATCAGTTGCATGTAATAAAACAGAATGAGCAAAGTACATTTCACCAGTATTCCTATTTACCCGCATTCAGGTTGCTTGACATTACCGAGAATCAACGGATTTGACAATTACCAAACGTTTAATGGATTCTTCAATTGCACCTGAAGCTTACTTTTTAATTTAGGTTTTGTTTTTTTGTCGGTGGCTTTTAAAGATTAACCACCTGTGTAGATTGACAAATTACCTGACAGAAGGCACATGAAAACGGACATCTCTTGAATAGTCTATTCATGGGCGGAGGAAAAATCGGACCTGACATGGCCGAATGGCTAGCGCTCTGGCGCTCGGTACCATAGGTTTCGGATTCGAGTCCCGGCGGTGCCATGGATGTTTGCAGTGGTTTGGAATCCACTTTAAACCGTAGGTCCCGGTCTAATATGACCGCAGAGCGTTGCGGGGTATTGTTACTCAGCGACCGTGGCTTATCTTCAAGTTACACGAGCCCCCGGGGGCAATGCAAAGTGAGTAACGTCTGTACAGCGCTTGCCTTAAGGCATCCAAGATAGCTGTCTAAGTGTTTGCCAGCTGCATTAGAAAAAAAAATGGACGGAGGAAAAGGGGGCAGCTTCTGCTGTGGTGGAGCAACCGCAGGTAGAAGTCTGACTTGGCTCCGTGTCGCTGAAGAAGGAAGGACAATGCCTTCCGGGAGGATTTTTAGAGGGAACTATCGTGCGTGCCGTATGGAAGGGAACCCGGAAAACTCCCACCAATAGTCCGACTAATGTGGCAAGATGCTGAATATCACAAACACCATCGAGCCTCCTCGTTTTTGAAACAGTGTCTACAACAATGCGCCAGCGACATGAACTTCAGCCCTAATGCTCACCAGCGGTGCACTTTTCCACTGAGCCACTAGTCGGGCTTATGATAATTTATGAAAAAAAAATGAAACTCACGTTAAATTCTGGGTTTCATTATTTACGTAAATTTAGCGTAATTAGCTTGAATATTTAAGTATATTTTAAGCGTATTTATTAAAATATCCAAGTATGTAAAAAAAAATTCGCCATTTGCTTTATTGTAGTTATAAAAATATAATTTTTTTTATCAGGGTCAAAAAGGTTTCTCAGCTTTATAATATTTAATGTATGTTGTAATTGCCATTAAAGCCTTTCACCATGCTACTTGCTGGAAAAATTGAAATTGAAAGACTACTTCTCCATCTTCATTGACCCAATAGCCCCATGGTGGGCCAAGGCCGTCTGCCCACTGGCGAGACATTTTTTCCTTTTTTTTTTTACTACTTTCGAGACGTTTTCTTTTTACGGGGTAGGGTTGCCAGCCCTACACCCAACAGTGATATTAGACTGGGACCTAAGATTTAAAATGGATTCCGAACCACTACAAAACTCTATGGCCTCGCCGGGGCTCGAAACCGATGCCTGTGGCACTGACCGCCAGAGCACTAGTCAAAGGCCCCACAACAAATAATCAAATGATTTAAAATGCTATCCATTGCTGAAAAAATATCAAAATAATCCATTTGAAAACAGAAATCAATAATAATCTTTTGTACTGCAATAGCTAATCAATCACTTTAAATTAGTTTCAAGAAATGACATAATTCTAGCTACGAAAATAAAATAATTAAAAGAATAATAAAAAATGATACTTTCAACTTATAAATTTATGTAAAAAACCCTACAAAAAAGACCTTACTAATTTTCAATTGAAATTTCAAGTTTATTTTTTAAAAAATTTCCAATACTACAGGTCATATGCCACTACAGGATATACCTACATTTTGGCAGCACAATTTAAAACAAATATCTTAAGTGTTCCAGAGAAGAGTCTTATTCTTATTGTAGATTATTACGGAGATCCTTGGCGGCTAGTGGCCACTAGCTCCTTCTTTGTAAAATGTTGAAACATAGCGGTGGTCTCATGCCCTTTGAGTTAATAAGCAAAATAGATAATTAAATGCCCTTTTTTAAAAAGAATTATTTATTTAATAAAATTATAATATGAAAAATAAAAAAAATTTAAAAATGTAGATGTTGATGAAATCAGTTGCATGTAATATGTAATAAAACAGAATGAGCAAAGGTCAAATTAGGAGAACAAATAGCTTAGGAAAAAAGCGAACTTTTTTCATCTAGGCAGTTGTAAGGAATTAATTATTTAAAATATTTAGAACAGTGCGAGGTCTTTTTTGCTATGTTTGAGGTTAGAAATATCATGATTGTGATTTTGTAGGATATTTAAAACAGGGTTATTGATGTTTCGCATATCATTATAGAATTGAGTAGAAATTTTGTGAACAAATTGTCTTAAACTTGGAATCGAGAGAGCTCGTCTAATATCGTCATTACGAAAGTACCAGGGTGAATTCGTTAACATTCTAAAAGTTTTGTTTTCAAGCCTTTGAATAATTTCAAAATTAGAACCCCAAACTGGGCTTTCATAAGCTAATACTGGAAGAAGATAAGAGAGATATATTAGAATTTTGAGATTAAGACGTAAAGCTGAATTGCTATTAATTAAAGAATAGAGAATTCTAAATTGAGTATTGAATTTATCCAGAGAAGGGTTTGTTTCATCTTGCCCACTTCAACGAGATCATGCCGACCTACGTCGAGACCCTACAAATACTAGTGCCAATTTCCTGCATAGATAAGCGGCCTAAGGGCCAATTGGCTAGCACTCTGGCTTTTGGTTCAACAGGCTTCAAGTACGAATCCTGGCGGTGCCATGGATGTTTGTTAGTGGCACAGAACCCACGTTAAACTGTAGGTCCCGATCTAATTAGCCCCTAGTGTGCAAAAAAAAGACCGTAAAAACCGCAAATCTTGATCTTAGTTTGAATTTGTTTTTCGAACTGATGTTTTCTGTAACATCTAAGTAGTACTTTTGATTATGATACTACATGGGTATTTTTATTTTTTGCTACATAAAATAGTTATTTGAAATGGTTTCATTCTTATAATATTATTTAGGGAGAGTGGCAGAGTGATTAGTGCTCTGGCGCTCGGTACCGCAGGCTTCGATTCGAGCTCCGGTGGTGCCATGGATGTTTGTAGTGGTTCGGAATCCACTTTAAACTGTATGTCCCGGTCTGTCTCGTGTGCACAATATGACCATATGGCGACAAACCATAATATTATTTAATATACTTGAATTGTTATAAGAGATCGAAGGGATGATCTTCTTGATCTCAGTGCGACTTAATGGCCAATTGGCTAGCGCTCTGGCCTTTGATACTATAGGCTTCAGGTGCGAATCCTGGTGGTGCCATGGATATTTGTTATGGCGTCATGGCTCAGAACCCACGTTAAACTGTAGACTCCAGTATAATTAGCCTAAAGTGTGCACAAAATGACAGTAGAGCGAAAATCAAACCACACCTGCAGAGACAACGATACTTTCGGTTTGTGTTTGCAGGAAATTCGCACTAGTATCTGTAGGCCGTTGGTCTCGTTGAAGTGAGCAAGATGATACAAACCCTTCTCTGGAACAATGAAGATATTTGTTTGTTATACAACGATACTTGTCGGGTTACTAATCAAGCTCCCTTAATCTGGAAATAACTAAAGTTCTATCTTTTGGCCTAATTAACGAACTACTCCGCCCATTCTAATTGAAATAGAAAATTTAACTTTAAAAATGTACTTACAAAAGTCATATAAATACGTGTTAGTAAAATTCTTGCAATACGTAAAAAACTGCAACGATGAAAAATGAGTGTCACTATCTCTTCAAAAATCATCTCCACTGACATTTCATGACATGTCATTATTTCTAAATACTTTATTTTCTTTAGAAATAACCATTAAAAAAGAGAGACGAAAAGACTTGCGGATTGCCAATTCAACAGACACAATTGAGTGTTATGACCGTGCACATTTCTGATATATAAAAAAATTGGGAATTTGAAAAAGTTCGGAAATAGGTGAAAAACATGTAGAAATAAGAAGTATTTCGTTTATACAATCATACATTATTCCAAATGAAAATCTGTTTTCTTTTAAATTACACTATATTTGTATAAACAAATGACCTTTGTTTATCATGTGTCAGAAAAAATGTTCATTATTCATCTGGAATTTGGCAATGAAACGGAAATTTGAATCAGAATTTTTATATTTCTTCTTTAGCATCAGAATTATCAATTTGCGGTACATTCGAGAATACCTAAAAAAAAAAAACATTAAAATAGTTAACGTGTTCATTTTTTAATACGCTTTTATTAGTTTCACCTGTATGTTTGTTTGTAACTGACTCTTTGGGCTCGATTTTGCCCTACTTTAAGCGATCCGATTTAATTTAAACGTTGTAGACTTATCAAGGGCCGACGACACTAAAATATTTTGATAAGTTTATTATCTCATCATGATTAGGATCGCCAGGATTAGTGATTATATTTTAACTTATGAAGAACAATTTAACCCATGTAGAATGAAAGTACCTAAGATATTCAAACACACGTTGGACAGTGGCGCAACGGATAACGCGCCTGACTACGGATCAGGGTATTTTCTGTTCGAATCCTGGCTGGCTCGACATATTAGCATTTAGCCTTTGTTTTACTCACAATTAAATTATTGTAAGAACTATAGTTCCAGTCCTCTGTACCGGGACCTCATTTAAATATTATAGTTTAAAAACACGCTTTTAGAGTTAATCAAAGTAAAAAATAAATTATAGTCTAAAAAACTAAAAACATGCTTTTAGAGTTAATCAAACTAAAAATTAATTGGTTAACATAAGAATAAAATGACTGACGAGAAAATGAATGTCACTGTTCTAAAAGCGTGAGGTGCTCGATATCAATCGTTATAATTTTTCACTCGTTTCATTCCGAAATGCAGAGTTAGTTTAAAAATGTCATACAAAGCACCCCACGCTTTTAGAACAGTGACATTCATTTTCTCGTCAGTCATTTTATTCTTATGTTAACAATTATTTTGTACTTTTTAGTTTGATTAACTCTAAAAGCGTGTTTTTTAGTTTTTTTAAACTATAACTTTTATATTTTTAATGATCATGTGAAATAAATAACTCCCCTTTCTCAGCAATCACGATGCAATAACTCATGATATAGTCCGTATTCCATCCGTAATTATTTCGACTTATGAAGGTGACACAAACAATCGTTAATTTCATGAGGTCTCATTATCCGTGCTACTGAATATCTGCCATCAGATTTGCTTGACCGGTTGCCCTCATTAGTACAAAACATTAATTGCATGTAATATAACTATCCACAACACTACTTATCTGCTGTCAAATAACTTTTTTTATTACTTTTATTATTGATTTTTCAAAAGAAAAAAATATTAACGTAAATTATTAATTTTAAAACACAGAATGCAGTTTTGTTAAGAAAAAGTTATTGATATAAAAAAATCTGAAAATATGTCATTCTGAAATGTTAATTCTTATTAATGCATAGAGAAGTATTTTATTCAAATTCGTGAGTATATGAACACGTGAGTATATTTTGGGAGTCTTCGTGAGTATATTTTGGGAGTCTTCGTGAGTATATTTTGGGAGTCATTGTATGTTAATAACACATTTCCACCTATCATAAAGAAATATGAAGGGAGTATTTTTAAAATCAACTACCCAACATTTGTATGCTGTATAAGAAAAAAAAAAAACAGACAGAATCTGTTTGTTGATGCTGAATACTTGCACATGCTGTCAGTAGCCACTGAATTTTTTTGTTCTAATGCAGCTGGCAAAGACTTACACAGTTTGGTCTTGGATGCCTTAAGGCAAGTGTTTCACAAACGTTACTCACTTTGCATTACCCAGAGGGCGCGTGTAACTTGAAGATAAGCCACGGACGCGGAGTAACAATTCCCCCGCAAAAGCTCTACGATCCTATTAGGACCGGGACCTACAGTTTAAAGTGGATTGCGAACCACTACAAACATCCATGGCAACGCCCGGACTCGAACCCGAAACCTGCGGTACAGAGCGCCAGAGCGCTAGCCACTCGGCCATTCAGGCCCCATTTTTTAAAAGATTTAATGGCCATTCAGTTAGTACAAAAGCCATTAGATCAAATGAGAGATTCTGAGGGTTATTCCATGTTAGCGTCGCGAATTACCATTTTCTCACGAACAGAACTTTATTTACAATGACATGAATAATCTACAACATGTAAAAAAAAAAATTCAAAAATAATATAATTTTTAAACTTATAACATAACAAAACTTATAACTTTCAATAACAGTTTTTTTTTTCTTTTTTCCAAGTAACAGAACTTTAAAATAATCGCTATAATTAGACTGTCTTTGTGGTGATTTCCCCGTTTTTCTTGTCAGTGAGACGTAATTTTAAACCAATTTGTTACAAGAAGTGTCTAAAGCAGGGATGGGCAAACTACAGGACGCGGGCCAACCCCGGCCTGCCGGAAAATTTTATCCAGCCCGCGGATAGAATTTTAATTTGCTGGTCCAAGGCAAATTAAAAGAAATATATATTATATATCCCAGGCCTGATTTTCGAGTTCGAGACCCGGCGGTGGCATGGATGTTTGTAGTGGTTCGGAAACCACTTTAAACCGTAGGTCCCGGTCTAATAGAATCGTAGCGCGTTGCGGGGCATTGTTACTTCGCGTCCGGGGCTTATCTTTGGTTGCACACGCCCCCTGGGTAATGCAAAGTGAGTAACGTCTGTGCAGCGCTTGCCTTAAGGCATCCAAGACCAAACTGTTTAAGTGTTTGCCAGCTGCATTAGAAAGAAAAAAAAATCATATATCCCTCTCCTTTTCTAGATTAAATATTATTTTATGAAGATGGCTTGAAAGAATTGCATTTTGAGTTCGAACGCAGATTTCAAGATTTCAGTGCCATTCAAACAGAATTGGATATTTTCACCATGCCTTTCAACGTAAATTGTGAAGCAGTGAGGTGAGTTTTGCAGGTTGAATTAATTGAGTTGCAATCTAACAATCATCTCAAGCAGTTGTTTCTAAATATGCCAAAGTTAGAGTTTTACAAATCTTTATCGAAAGTAAGTTCCCTAAATTTAATATCTCACGCCCGAAAATCAGTGCTATGTTTGCTTCATCTTATATATGTGAACAAGTGTTTTCAACTATGAAAGAAAGAATTATTTCAGAATTAGACTGACAGATGAGCATTTAGCCTCGTTCCTTAGAATCAGTACTCCCTTCGAACCTCAATAGAAGGAACTTTTAAAAAATGAAATCGTAATTTCATTTATCTCATTAACATATTTCAATTGTAATACTTGTATATTGTTTTTAAAATTTTAGAAAAATTTATCTTGGCCCGTCAACCATTTTTGTTCTCGACTTTTGGCCCGCGACCGAAAAAAAGTTTGCCCATCCCTGGTCTAAAGTAATTCGCTTACCCTGTCTATTTCATTCTAAGCTAACCTTTTGTGAGAAGCGGATAACATTATGTTATTTCATTCAATACTAGCCGTGGATCGGCTTCATTTGGATAGAAGGGAAAGGGATGCCATGGCAAAAAAAGGGTGCCAATAATTTGGAAACATCGAAAATTTGTTGACTGTAAAACTTGATAGTTGATTTTTTTTTTTTTTAATCCTCTAAAAAGGTTTTTGTTTCCCTTTTGTTATAAATTTTTACTTTCGCAAGTGAAGAGCAAAAAAAAAAAAAAAAAAAAAAAAAAAAAATGGGCTGATGTGAAGAAATAGATATGAATGGGGCGATACCATGAATTACCACATCAAGTTACACCATGCCCAGTGCAATCTCTGCACTGAATATTTATTTATCATTTTTTTTAATTCCGCTTTGTAGAAAGCAACATCTAGACCAAGTTCAAGAACCCATGTATTCTCATGGAAGGAGGGGAAGAGGATGCAGTTCCTGTTGTGATGGAGCACCCGTAGGTAAAAGTCTGACTGCCAATCGTTGAAGAAGGAGGGTAGTGAGGACTTTTAGGGGTTAACTAAATTCCATTTGCGTATCGAATAGGAAAAAATCCGTAAAACTCCCAACAGGCAATCCGACGAACGAGGCAAGAGGCTGAATATCCCAAACGCCATCGAGGCTTCTTGCTTTTGAAACAGTGTCTACAACAAAACCGCCAGCGGATTCAACCTCAGCCGTAATGCTTACCAGCGGCGAGCGTTGCCATTGAGTAACGCCGAGTATGTAATAAACAAAGATTAAAGCTAGTTTTTAAATAATTTGTGTTAATAAACATAGTTACAGATATGTGTATGTATAATAAAGTTGATAACAGTATATTTAATGTGATAACTGTTGGGGCTTAATTTCAGATTTCTATTTCATATTCCTGTTTCATATTCATCGGTTTAGCGAACTTCGTTTCGTCGTGAGCTCATCTTCACTTTCGTTGTGAGTTCATCTCCAAATATATTTCTGTTGGTGTAGTATGCAGGTTGGGCAACCAGACTGCAACTGGGTGTGGTTAAGTTAAGATACTTGAGACACAAATTGGAGAACTCAGAGCTTTCTTTACTCACGCACAAACATCAAATACATACAATTAGAGACACATAATGTTTAATATAATTTAAAGACAGATAATTATAGATTCGTGGAAGGATTTCACTTCTAAGCCGAAAACCCGAAACTCGGATACGCGCAGGATGCGCCAAATATATTTTCTCTCGGGTGAGAGTCTGTAGGCAAACTAATACACAGAACTATGCTAAATATATTTCCTCTCGGAGTGAGAGACTGTGAAGTATACGTTTCTCAACAGAAGCCCGTGGTTGCGTTGTACTTCCTGGCGTTGTGTTAATTAAAAGATCCTAAAATTATTTTCGAAATGTGAAAAGATATCGTTCTGGCGCTCGGTATCTCAGGTTTCGGGTTCCAGTCCTCGACGGTGCCATGGATGTTTGTAGTGGTTCGGATTCCCCTTTAAACTGTAGGTCCCGTTCTGTTTAGCCTAACGTGTGCGCACGATGACCGTAAAGCGACAAACCAAACCAAAATTAGGTGATAGTCTCGAGGCCTGCTAACCATTTTTCCTGAAAGCCCCAGGAGGCGCTCTTGCCAATGTGTGGAAGGAAGCACGGTTACATTGGTGGATTTTACGAAATTCATTTAGGGTAAAAAAAATTTCACCCGAATATGTAGAGTTATGTTTATGTGTTATATGAACAGCGTTAAAAAATCATTTGCAAATTTCTTCTCTGACATAAAATGCATTAAAAGTATCCCATATTTTCAATTTTAAGTGTGAGATCATTATTATCTGCACTGCTTTAAGAAATTTTCTGCTTCGAAATCAGGTCTTCAAATTTATTTTTCCACACTTCGCTGTTTTGAAACTCATTTCATATGTAATATATTCATTCCCTTCTATCATTCTATCACTAATATCATTCCATATCTAGATTCCTAGCCACACAAAATTGTTAACTTCATTGTTTGTATAATAATTTTGTTTATTACGGTTGTACAATAAAATAAAATGCGTTTTTCAAACTATTAAGTTTATTAAACCTGTCATAAAAAGATTGTTTTGATTTCCTGTATAATGATTAAGTATTTTTTAATTTCATTTTCTTGAATATCAATTTTTTTTCCCAAAAATTATTGTATTTTGAAAATATTTTTGCAATCGAAGAAAATATTTCATGATTTTCATTTCCTAATCATAATTGAGTATGTCAAGTTCTTTCATGACAATTTTAATATTTTCAGAGATCATTACTATAATTTTTTTCTTCTTCTTTAAATTTTTTTTATTCAGCACATTGAAAATGCTGAGTAATGTCACACAAGAACATCGAGTCATTTAACCAATCAATATTTGAAAATTCATCATAACTGTTGTTTGTTTTTATTAAAAAAAAAAGCTTTATTTTTTATAATGAATTGATAAACAGATGCAGACCTTCCTTTTTTCTTCTTCCTTCTCACAAGGAAAAAAGATAGACGAAAATCTTAACATAGATGCAATTTTAGGCCACATAATCAAAATTTCCAAGGTTTTCTATGCCCTGAGAATCGCAAAGAATTCATTCAATTACATCCCGACTGGTGGCAACGATTGCCGTTAGTGAGCATTAACGCTCGTTCCCACCGAGGCGTGAGGCGTTGAAGCGTTGACCAATCATTAACCTCACCGCGTTCGTCTGAAACCGGTTTGAAATCCACCGCTTCGACCAACTTTCAACTCGAAGCGGAACTTCACTAGGCGTAAAGCGATTTCTGACGTTTCGCTGTGAAGGGGTCGAAAACATTTTCACGCCTGCCGCATATCGAGTCGCCTCCTCACGCCTCGGGGAGAACGAGCCTTTAGGGCTGAGGTTCATTCCACTGGCGGCTGTGTTGTAGACAACAAACGAAGACCAAAAAAACGAAGTGACTCGATGGCGTTTGTGATGTTCAGCATATTGCCTCGTGAGTCGCCTATTGGGAGTTTTCCGAGTTTTGTCCTATACGATATGCAAATGCGAGAAGGCACTGCCTACCTTCTTCTACGACACGGAGCAGAAGTCAGACTTCTACCTACAGGTGCTCCATTATAACAGAAGCTGCACCCTCCCTTCCATTACGGGTTCACGGACTTAGTCTAACAGGTATTAGATATTACTGTCGAACAAGTGGGAGAAGAAACAACATTTCTACCTAAATACCAGCCTTGATTTTTAAGTTCCAGGAAAACGACAAAGAGCAGTTTTTGACGTAGAATACGATTAATTCCTGTCACTTAGAAAACGCTGTGAATTGTTGATATCGTAGACCGGAAACGAATCTGTAATCGCCGTACCTACACAATAAATTTTTCCACTGTGAGTTTGATTAAAAAAATAATTAAAATAATTAATCGATTAAAATAATTAATTTTTTTTAGAACCGGGGCCTGAATGGCCAGTTTTTAGCCCTCTGGCGCTCGGTACCACAGGTTTCGGGTTCGAGTCCCGGCGGTGCCATGGTTGTTTGTAGTGGTTCGGAATCCACTTTAAACTGTAGGTCCCGGTCTCAATAGGATCGTAGAGCGTTTCGGGGGCATTGTTACTTCGCGTCCGTGGCTTATCTTCAAGTTATACGCGCCCCCTGTAAAAAGTGAATACGTCTGTGCAGCGCTTGCCTTAAGACATCCAAGACCAAGCTGTCTAAGTGTTTTCCAGCTGCATTAGAAAGAAAAAAAAAAATTTTTTTGTGAACCTGAGCTGTTTTTTTTTTTTTTTTTTTTTTTTTTTTTTTTTGATTTAATTTTTACTGCTATAGTTTGCACGGCTTATCTATAAGTAGCTATTCTAAGAAGCTATATCTTTTACCACTCAGCCATTTTCAAGATTTTCTAGAAAACTACAATTGTTACTAATTATCATTATCTGTATCGCAACAGCCCCATGGTGGGCCAAGGTCGTCTGCCTATTGGCATATTTCTAGACAAGAGATGTTTTCTTTTTCATGGTGTATGGTTGTCGGCCCTACATCCAACGATCATTTTAGACCGGACCTACGGTTTAAAGTGGATTCCAAACCACTACAAACATCCGCTCGGCCATCAGACCCCAATTAATTTGTCTTTAATTTTAATTCTTCTGCTTTTTAAAAAAATCTTAATTCAAAAATCCTAATTAGTATTCTCTGGCAACACTAAAGCCGCTGAAAAATAGATAAATAGAGAGAACTAGTACAAGTGAGAGAGAACTAGTACCTCCTTTCCGTGGACTAGACATTAGGATGTTCTTTCCTTTCCTGCTAAAGCTCCGTTCAAATTAGAACTCATAAGAGACAAATGTTTTTCACCAACCCATTAAAAATCGACTTGACAGAAAATCATGTCTGTCGGGCTAGCTGCGCAACTTCAAAGTGGAATCGAAGTTTAAAACCACCTTAAATAGTTTATTTTTTTCTTAATTGCAACATCCACTTTGGCCTTTTTTTTTTTTACTTCATTTGTTTGTTCGTCATTCCAGCTCATCTTTAAAAAAAAAAAATTCTTATATTTTTATTATTATCATTTTTTTTTTACCCTTCTTTTGTTTTTTTTCCCTCCATTCCAGCTTTTCATCTTTTAAAGAAAAAAAGTTTAAAAACTAAAAACTACGCCTTTAGGTTAATCAAAGTAAAAAATCTTTAAAAAAACTATTTTATTAATTATAATATTTTTTTTTTTTTATTTTTGACTTTTAAAACTAACTTTTCTTTTTGTTATAACGATTGATATCGAGCACCCCATATCAAGCATTTTTACTCCAATTTTGTTAATCATGTTTCATTATATTAACCAAGATTTTTTATTTTCATTCATTTATTTTCATATTAAATCGAGCAGATGATCGCTTCGCGATCAGTTACTCTTGTAACTTTCAACATAGTAGTAGGCCTGCTCCGACAAAAGTCGGTTTCATCCGAACATCAAAGGGACTCCATTTACGACCAGCTGTCACTCACAATCAGAGATAACGTGGCTTCGCCGACTCGAATCGTGCTCTCGTTCGGATGGGCCTTAACATTCCTCATTTAAATTAATTCTAATTTTACTAACTTAAAATCTGCAAACACATTAATTTTTATTTTTAAATTTTCTCAATTGAATCATTTTAGTATAGGGCCTGAATGGCCGAGTGGCTAGTGCTCTGGCGCTCCGGTACCACGAAGTTTCGGGTTAAGTCCCCTGGTGCCATGGATGTTTGTAGTGGTTCGAATCCACTTTAAACCGTAGCTCCCGGTCCTAATAAGATCGTAGAGCGTTGCTGGGCATTGTTACTCCGTGGCTTATCTTCAAGTTACACCCGCCCCGCTTAATGCAAAGTGAGTAACGCCTGTGCAGCGCTTGTTTTAAAGCCTCCAAGACCAAGCTGTTTAAGTGTTTGCCAGCTGCATCAGAACAAAAAAAAAAAAATTTTTTTCGTATTAATTTTTACATAGGTACTCCATAACTGGTTTGTCGCTCTACGGTCCTTTTGTGCACACTTTAGGCTAATTAGACCGGGACATACAGCTCAACGTGGATTCCGAACCACCAACAAATAGTCATGCCATCGTCAGGATTCGAACCTGAAGCCCGTGGTACCAAAGACCAAAGCGCTAACCAAAATTGACCATCAGGCCACGCTCTTCCATAACTGGAGACTATAACCAAGAGAGCGGAAATACAGAATGAGAAATTGTGCAATCTTAAATTCCAGATGGTCTAAAACGGGGGTCTCAAACTCCAGCCTTAGGGCCATACTGTTGACTCAGTAAGTACCAAGGGTCAAAACCCTTTTAATTTTTCTGCCATTATCTATAATTTCCAGTTAGTTGTTATGCTTAAATTAAATTTTCTGCGTATCATGCTTGCCATTAAGCTTAACCTAGCAAGTCAATAAAACCAAGTTATTATCATTCTGTGTTTTTTTTATCTAACTTATTACAGCAACAATAAGCTATTGATTATCGCGCTATAAGCCGGATTGATGACACTGGCGGGCCGGATTTGGACCGCGGGCCTAAAAAAAAGCGAACTTCTTCAGTACGCCTTGCGTCATACTTGACGTCGTATGCCAAAATGTTCTTAAAGATGGGGGGAGGTACCACTGGAGCAGGAAGTTGTGGAGATCCGTAGGGTTTCTCACTTTTTGGGTCACATTGCAAAAAGCTGAAAGACTAAATCACATAGTACTTGCCTTTGCTTTAGGGGTCTATATCTACACTCATGTCCATTAATTAAGAATCACACAGAAATTGAACTCTAAAATAAAATTTTCACCTGTAGAATTATGACACACATCTTGAAGAAGAATATGCAAATTACAGGAAACCACCAGATGGCGCGGATAGTACGTCACAATGACGAGAGTGTAAGAGAGGGGTATATAATGGAAAGGTTGTTCCAAGCGCTTTAAAAAAGCCTTTCAGTGCAATAACCACATAGTTATGGCACAAAGGAAGCATTTGGATGATTTTTTACGTGGTAGAATTATCGGAAGACTGGAATGTGAACGTACCCAGCTGGAAGTATCCGAGGAACTTGAATCGCCCAGAGTGTCATCTCCAGGCTTTGGCAACGATTCCAAGATGATGGTAATGTGAGTAGATGTTACAGCACAGGTCGCCCCCGAGTTACAACGCCGAATGAGGACCGGTATTTAGCAGTTACTGCCAAAAGAAACAGACGGAGCACAGCATCAGACCTGTCTCGTCAGCTCTCTTCAGCTACCGGTACGACAGTTTCAAGGCAGACCGTGTACAGACGCTTAGGGCCTATTGGTCTATATGCTCGTAGGCCTGTCAGATGTGTTCCACTTACCGCAACTCACTGTCGCCAGCGATTAACCTGGAGTTGAGAGCATGCATTGTGGACACCGCAACAGTGGTCTTGTGTGATGTTTTCCGACGGGCCCAGGTTTAGTTTGCAGTCTGATTCTCGCCGGACTTTCATATGAAGAGCGCCAGGTACCCGTTACCACCAAGAGAACACCATTGAACGACACCGTTACGGTGGTGCAGGATGGCTCGTTTGGGGAGGAATTATTCTTGGATCCAGAACTGACCTGCATGTAACGATGACAGGCCACATCTATAGGGATGTCATTCTGGAACAACATGTACGTTTGTTCCGGGGCGCCATGGGTGCTGAATTTCTGTTTATGGATGACAACGCCCGTCCTCACCGTGCAAACATTGTAGACGAATGCCTTCAATTGGAGGATATCACCCGTATGGATTGGCCAGCATACTCACCGGACTTGAATCCGATAGAGCATGTGTGGGGATATGCTTGGCCGACGAATTGCAGCCCGTCAACCCCATCCCACCTGTCAACCGGATCTTCGGAGAGCATTGCTTGATGAGTGGTGTAATATTCCCCAAGATCAGATTGATAATTTGATACTCAGCATGCCTAGGCGTTGTAAGGCCTGTATTGCATCGTCCGGGAGACATACTCCATATTAACCATCGTACTAACCATGTTATACTGTTTTTTGTAAATAGGTTCTTTTTTGAAATTTGCTCCAGGGAGTAAAAATCGCAATTTTTATTAATTATGCCAAACATATAGCATCTTTTTTTGCTCTTTACCTATTGTTTAATAAATAGACTTTACAAATAAGTCAAATTTGTTTTACTTCTGTCTCTTTCTTTGCCTGAACTTTATTATCCTTAATTTATGGACATGAGTGTAATATGATTGCAAATGAAAATTGAAATGATGCAACATGAATAGATTGTGCTACAATAAATAAACATCTTTACGAAAATAGGAAATAAAATAGTGTGCTAAAAACATTTAAAAGAGAATGGCGAACAACCTTAAAGAAAAATAATAATGATGCCTTATTATAGGTAAAAAAAAAGACTCTCAATTAATCACGTTGCGCTGTTGATTCGTTTTTTTAAATAATTAAAAATAGTTTTGTTGGAAAATGAGATTTAAATTTAATGTATTCAGGAAAAGAAATTTCAAAAAAATAAAAGCTTTAGCAAACAATATTGTGATTAACTGAGTTTGTTTTGTCACACTACGGTCATTTTTTGCACACTTTAGGCTAATTAGACCTACAATTTAGGGATCTACAATTTAACGTGGATTCCAAATAATTAATGAACATCCTGCCACAGCCAGGATTCAAACTTGAAACCTGCTGTAACGATGGCATGAATTCTAGTCATTTAGCCATCAGGCCGTTGTGATTAACAGAAAAAAAAAAAAACGTATACTTACCACATTTTTTTGAAGTATTATGATTATGAACTTACAGATAGTCTATGAAAAATAGAGGTTGTCTAGTTAAGAATTCCTTTGACTGTCAAAAATTAAATTCAATTGCTGTAAGCTAAAATCTTTTAACTATTTACATATAGATATAAATTACGCATTAATAAATTTTTATTTAAAAAGTCTCCTTTAGTTCCAATTTATTCCTATCGTTACAAAATTCACTTGAAAGCTGAGTTCAAAAAAACTTTCCACGTGCTTATCAAAAAACAAATTCAACATTTATCATTGAATAAAAAAAAAAATTTTCTCAACTTTTGCATTTATTATTTAGTCTGATAAATTATTGTTATATCATGATGCATTCCATTAAAGAGAGTACAGAAACTTTATCTTTATTTTTTAACAATTCTGTTCAGAGAAACAATGGTTATGCTTATGCGACATTTTGAAAGAAAAATAAATTGAAAATTACAGATTTTATTTCTGGTGTTAAATATACAAATTTGTTGCCAATTTTGTTTTCTACGTCACATTAATATTATTTCAGTCCTTTATCAAAATCCGCGAAAAATATGTTAATACCTTCTGAATAACAGAACATTTAGAAATTTATTTGTTTTGAAATGAAACTTGATTGTAAAATCATTCCAATTAAGGCTTCTTGTTTTGGAATTTTTGTTTCAAAGTGGTTATATCTTTTTATATGAACCCTGAATGGTCGAATGGCTAGCGCTCTGGCGCTCGGTAATGGCTTCACAGGGTTTCGGGCTCGACTTCCGGCTTTGCTATGGATGTTTGTAGTGGTCCGGAATGCACTTTAAACCGTAGGTTCCGGTCTAACATGATCGTAGAGCGTTGCAGAGATATTATTACTCCACCCCCAAAGCTTCCCATCAAGCTACACGCACTTCCTGGGTAGCGCTAAATAAGTAACGTCTGTGCAGCGCTCGCCTTAAGACATCAAAGACAGTTGTCTAAGTGTTTGCCAGCTGCATTAGAAAAAAAAAAAATGTTATACAATTATATTGATTGACAATGTGTTTAATAATGATAAATTTATTATTCCAGAGACATCATCAAGATATTAACATTTATCTGCATGTTTAATATTGGGCCATTTTTTATTTTTATTTCAACTGTACTTTTTAGTTTCCTCTACCTAGTTATTGGATCTTTCGATTTAAATAAATACGCTAATAATTCATAAATCAAGGTACTGCAATCCTTTGCAAAAAATAAAAACACTAAATTCTTAGCTATCACCTTAAAGCTCTCAATAAATGGAAAATTTCTTTGGCCACCTAACTTTGATACAACTGAAGCTGTTCTCTTCTATACTGAAATAAACGTAAAAAACTTGTAATTATGATCAACAATAATGTTATCCCTTGGAATAGTCAAACTAAATATTTAGGAGTTATTCTGAATCAACATTTAAGTTGGTAACAACATTTTGTACACCAAAACTAAATTTCGTATTGCCTTCAGAAAACTGTACCCACTTATAAATAGAAATTCTACCATAACCAAGGATAGCAAAATTCTTCTTTATACTGCTACGCTTTGCCCAATTTTCACGTATGCTTGCGCGGTCTGGTCCTATGCAACTAAATATAATTTAAAAACACTTGAAACTTTACAAAATATCACTAGACGACAAATTACCTCTGCTAAATGGTTTGTGTGGAATTCTGATATCCATAAAGCTATTAACATTCCTTCTTAAAAAAATTTACTTAAACACATCTCTATTATTTTTTTTAACACGCTTATTCATCATGAAAGTACTGCAATCCAGGAAAAGGACTCTTATGTTCCCAATTATGATTTAAAACGTCCGAGAAAAATTTTAATTTAATTTCTAATTTATTTTTTAAGTACTTTTTTATGTTATTTTTTACCTCATCAGAACAATCAGCCTAACTAGTAAATTTCATGTAAAATTTTTCTTTACCTTTCTAGCAAAACGAACTGTAAGAGTGAGATATCCAATTGGACGGGATGTAGAGAGTTAATTCATATATATGGCCGAGTGGCTAGCGTTCTGGCGCTCGGTACCATAAGTTTCGGGTTCGAGTCCCGGTGGTGCCATGGATGTTTGTAGTGGTTCGGAATCCACTTTAAGCCGTAGGTCCCGTTCCTAATAAGATCATAGATCGTTGCTGGAGCATTGTTACTCCGCGTCCGTGGCTTATCTTCAAGTTACCCCCCCTGGGTAATGCAAACGCCTGTGCAGCGCTTGCTTTAAGGCATCCAAGACCAAGCTGTCTAAGTGTTTGCCAGCTGCATTAGAACAAAAAAAAAAAAAAATTTTTTTTTTTCGTATTAATTTTACATATGTACTCCATAACTGGTTTGTCGCTCTACGGTCATTTTGTGCACACTTTAGGTTAATTAGACCCGGACATACAGCTGAACGTGGATTCCGAACCACCAACAAATAGTCATGCCATCGTCAGGATTTGAACCTGAAGCCCGTGGTAGCAAAGACCAAAGCGCTAGCCAAAATTGACCATCAGGCCACGGTCTTCTAACTGGAGACTATAACCAAGAGAGCGGAAATACAGAATGAGAAATTGAGCAATCTTAAGTTCCAGATGGTCTAAAACAGGGGTCTCCAAACTTTCCAGCCTTAGGGCCATACTGTTTACTCCAGTAAGTACCAAGGGTCAAAACCATTTTTAATTTTTCTGCCATTATTTATAATTTCCAGTTAGTTGTTATGCTTAAATTAAATTTTCTGCGTATTATGCTTGCCATTAAGCTTAACCTAGCAAGTCAATAAAACCGAGTTATTATCATTCTGTATTTTTTTTATCCAACTTATTACAGAAACAATAAGCTATTCGTTGTCGCGGGCCGGATGGATGACACTGGCGAGCCGGATTTGGCCCGCGGGCCGTAGTTTGGAGACCTCTGGCCTAAAAAGCGAAACAAAAATGCTTTGAACTTTCGAAGGAAGTGAATAACGTCTTCTCTCAATAGATGGCGCTTTTTATAATTCGGTTGTGGAGATATTCATTATTGTGAGCCCTGCACTTCGTTGTTATGGCTACAAGAGGAAATTTTTTCTTCAGTACGCTTTGCGTCATACATGACGTCGTATGCCAAAATGTTCTTACAGATGGGAGTGGGGCATCGGAGCGGGGAGGGAGGAGATCCCAAGGGTTTTTCCCTTTCCGGTCACACTGTAGCTAAAAGAAAGATTAACTTACTCAGTATTTCCATTTGTATTGTAGGGATCAAACATTTGTAATATGCCTACAAATAAAACTTGTAATGATATAATATGAACATGAAGAAAGGAAATAAAATATGTGTGTACTAAAAAACATTAAAAAAAAAAGAATAATGCTTCCATATTATAGCTTAAAGAAAATACACTCAAGAGCCAAAACATTATGACCACCTGTCAATAACGAGTTGGCCCGCCTTTGGCCGCGCAACACAGCTTTAACCCGCCTTGGCATGGATTAATACCACCACTTAATACCAGTTAAATACCACTTCCACCTGATCACGTGCCTTCACGTCATCCAGGAGAGTTCATTGCAAAATGTAGGGGTGGTCATAATGTTTTGGCTCTTGAGTGTAGACTCTCAATTTATCACGTTGCCAGAATCTGTTTCTTGAAAAATTCATTCTTCATGAAGATCTTGATCTATTCAACATTGCTATATTCATGCGACTATTGAATTTGGTCATCCTTGTAGTATTCCAATCGATTGCTTTGTATATCTCGTGCATTATTAAGCATTGTTATATTCCTGAGTTTATTCATACGTTGTCGAATGTAATGAGTTGAAATTTACCGAGCAGAATTTAGTTGTTAATTATATTAAAGTTAATTTTTTTTTATTTCAACTGTACTTTTACTTTCCTCCCAGTTATTGGATCCTTCGATTTAAATAAATACGTTAATAACTCATAAATCAAGGTACTGCAAACCTTTGCAAAAATAAAAACACTAAATTCTTAGTAATCACCTTAAACTTCTCAATAACTGGTTCAATAAATATAAAATTTCTTTAAATTTAGATAAAACTGAAACTGCTCTCTTCTATACTGAAAATAAACGTAAAAAACTTGTAATTATGATCAACAATAAAAAGTTATCCCTTGGAATAATCAAACTAAATATTTAGGAGTTATGCTAGATCAGCATTTAAGTTGGTTTCTGTTATACCAAAACTAAATTTCGTATTGCCTTCAGAAAACTGTACCGACTTATAAATAGAAATTCTATCATGAGCATTGCTAACAAAATTCTTATTTTTACTTTATGCTTCACCGAATTCCCACATATGTTTGCCCGGTCTAGTCCTATGCAACTGAATCTAACTTAAAAACGCTTGAAACGTATAAGAATAAGAATAAAAGAATTTGATATGAGATATTATATTAATTTAAGAGATGTTTCAACATTTAGTTCTATGTCTGTAATAATCCACTGAGTGATTAGTAAATGCTTTCTATTTACTGATTTTTTAATATTACTGCTGACAATTTTTTCGTATATATATATGCACGTGCATATATATATTCACGTAAAGAGGCTTGCGCATTTTAATATATTATTTAATCACAGCCATAAATACTCCGTAGAGTGTAGTTTTGTGCCAGATCATGTTTTAGAGGAATCCGATAAAATATGTAACGAATTCTGCAATCTCATATTTACTAATTGCTGGCATCTCGATGTCTGAAATCTGTTAAGATAATCAATAAATAAAATAATAGTAATGATGATCTTTATGTAAGAGATTATATTTATATACATAGATAGTGTATATCATAAGAGATCCTTCATCCAGGATTGTGCGTTATTGCTGAAAGATTCCGTTATGTTTTACTTTCGATCTTGTAAATACCTTTTTTTTTTTTTTTATCTTACTCCCAGCCTGGGCCAATTGACCATATGCTGTCTTGCTGTCCAATATAAGTGCGAAAAAAGCATCTCTAGTGTAAACATCCTTTAATTTGGTGCAAAGCGAAGAACAATAGGCATTTAGCAAGAACAGAGTAGGCGACTGTCATCCCCCCCCAAATACCCTATTACCCCAGGTGTGACAGTAATTGGCCCAGGCTGGGCGCAGGATTAAAAAAACCCTTTATAAGATCGAAAGTAAAACATAATGGAATATTTTAGCAATAACTGCCTGGATGAAGGATCTCTCATAACGTACACTCGCTATGTATAAAAATATACTACTCTCTTACATGGTGTATGCAAGACAGTATATTACTTCTTGTAAAGATCGAATCACTATAAAAGGTAAAACAGTGGTACGCCTTTTGAAAGAAATACGTGCCCAAATTTAAAAATCTATATAGTTACTCTTTTTCTCAACAGTTTTTCCATCTAAAAACAGTTTCCATCACAAATAATTAAACTTTATAATTTCCTTTTTTTTTTTCTTTCTTTTTTATTCATATAAAGGGGGCCTGAATGGCCGAGTGGCTAGCGCTTTGGCCCTCGGTACCACAGGTTTCGGGTTCGAGTCCCGGCGGTGCCATGGATGTTTGTAGTGGTTCAGAATCCACTTTAAACCGTAGGTCCCGGTCCTAATAGAATCGTAGAGCATTACGGGGCATTGTTACTCCGCGTCCGGGGCTTATCTTCAAGTTACACGCGCCCCCTGGGTAATGCAAAGTGAGTACGTCTGTGCAGTGCTTGCCTTAAGGCATCCAAGACCAAGCTGTCTAAGTGTTTGCCAGCTGCATTAGAAAGAAAAAAAAATCATATAAAAGATGCCAAACAGTGATAATGCATCAAATAATGTTTCTGGGAAACTGAGAGTGCTAACTTCCATGACTACTAGAAGCGTTAACATCTATGTGATTTTTATAAAAGAAGAATGCGTTGTCTGAAACTTTTAATGCAATTTTCAATGTCATATTTATGTAGGATTTGTTTGTGTGGTAATCAGCAGGCGGCGACACTTCACGGTTGCTTGTCTTTGACAGAGCCTGTTTATAACGTGGGGGAGTATTCTACTTTGAACTCTGACCCCACGAGAAGGGAACAGGACCCCGTAGATGAAGAAAGAGAAGGAGAACGCTGGCAGGAGCGATTGGGAGGCTGCGTCAAGCAGCGAGAGAATATGTTTAACCCTTAATTAATGTAAATATCATTGTAAAATATAATATTAAATGGCTTTTTATTTAAAGTAACGTCCCGTTACTGCGTTTTGTCTGTCAAATACCCTAGACACCCACTGCAAAAATCCAGCTTTTGTTAGACTGGTATAGAAGTCTAACAAAACTGTAGGTTCGGCCGGGATGAATCTATTGAAACCGGTGTAAATCTACATTTATGTGAATTAGGACTTTCTACCCTCACCACAATGAAGTGTAAAAAGAAAAGAAATCTTATGTGTTGGGACTTTCTACCCTCACCACAATGAAGTGTAAAAGAAAAGAAATCTTATGTGAATTAGGACTTTCTACCCTCACCACAATGAAGTGTAAAAAGAAAAGAAATCTTATGTGAATTAGGACTTTCTACCCTCACCACAATGAAGTGTAAAAGAAAAGAAATCTTCAATGTGCTGACGAGGAAATGAGAATTTGTCTTTCAAGCATTGAAGAAATCGCTAAGACACATCAGGTTCAAGTTTCTTTATGTTTCTCATAAACACAAAAATAAATAAACTTGGGGTGCTTTTCGCACATTTTTTTCCTGTAATGTTTGATTTAACTATTATAACATATCTCTCAGAAATTTGTATATAATGTGTCTACAATTATTTGTACTATTTAAAGTGTGCTCTGACATCAAAAAGTTTGAGAACCGCTAATGTAATGTCTTGAATGCCGCCTTGGTCAGGTTTTGTTTGTCATGTCTTCAGACGACAGCATGTGACAATTTCTTGGCTTTGTCAGCGAGCAAGTCGAAATCTTCATATGAGAGAGCTGCAATGTTTGTGACACCACAGAGAAGACCTTCAGTTTATTTTATATGCTATATATATATGCCAGGGTGATTATAATTAAAGCCCCACTTTGAAAATGCTGTGAAAACGAACCACTCGTCACAAGGAGTTCAAATAACCGAAGAAGTGGGAAACGGTATGGCATCGAAAAAACGTTCCACTGATTTTTTCCATCCAATTTGGTATGACCTTGCCGTGGTGGATGGGCTTTCCACTAACAGTGTCACAACTGTTGAATGACTCGAAAAATTTTTTTCAGTCAAAAAACCGAAACAATCAAGCACATTGAAGACTACAGTTGGTCTAATGTACAACGCATGCCAAATACGTTGTCATTTCGATTCAAAATAACACTGGCAGCCGAATTCACTTTCTTTGCCGCCTACAGCGCCATCTATTAATACACTTTGGAACTTTTTTTGATGCCGTACCGTTTCCCCCTTCATCAAGTATCTTCAGTTTAAATTTGAATTCATTGTGACGAGTAGTTCTTTTTTGACAGCTTTTTGAAAATGGGACTTTAATTATAATCACCCTGTATATATACATTTTTAGCTTTCCTTAATGCGATCTGGTTATCATGATGAAAGAGAAGGCAACTTATTTATTTAAGGACAGTAGCGTGGGCCCTTTAAATATTGTAAACAGATGGACTAAAGAAAACAATCTACAAATTAATCTTGGTAAAAGTAGCTATATCATAGTTTCAAATAGAAGGTTTTCACATATTCCTTCTCTAAAAATTGAAAATCAGAAAATTAGATACTCAACTGAATTAAAATATTTAGGAATAATTATGGATAATAAGTTAGTCTGGACTCCACACCTTAATTACATTAAGGATAAAATTAATAAAGTTCAACATAAATTGAACAGATTTTGCAGAGCCACTTGGGGTCTCGGCCCCAAAGTAAGAAAAGAAATTTATGAAAAGTTTTGGAAAAATAATTACGTATGGTCATGAGGTGTGGTTCAAATCTCTCTCTAACAATTAGGCAAGATATAAAGATCAATCAACTACAGCGAATAGCACTATTAAATGTAACCAAGGTATATAAAACCGTTTCCACCGAGGCTATTAATGTTCTTGCAGGTATCCCACCTCTTAATATTAAACTTCGAAATCTTCAAAATCTTTATAAATTAAAAATTTCAAATGAACAACTTATTTTTGAAGATAAAATCTTGCTTACGGGGATTTGGAGGATGCTCCATCTATAAAACCTCCATGGAAGGCATTTTCAGATTTCTATCAAGAATTTTAAAATAACTATGATAACACAATTTTTACAGACGGTTCGAAAAGAAATAATAAGACTGGTTTTGCTTTTGTTCATTTTTAAATGAACAAGAACATTACAGAGAATTATTTAGGATAAGCGATCATGCTTCTATCTTTTCAGCAGAAATGATGGCAATCGAAAGTTAGTACAATACATCAAGACAAATAATTTACAAAATACTATAATAGTATCAGACTCTAAATCCGTATTAGAAGCCTTGAACAATGTTAATAATAAAGATGAAAAAAAATATATGATATAAAAGAGATGATAATACATCTGAATAATAACATAAAACTTGAATGGGTAAAAGCTCATGAGGGGCTTAAAGGCAACGAATATGCAGATAGATATGCCGAGGAGGCAACCCTTAAAGACCAAATAGATGTAAAAGTTAAATTTAAGCTTTCTCAAATAAAAAAATTCTTAAATAAGAATATAAATAACACCTGGCAGCAAAATTGGACCCAGTCCACAAAAAAGCTAGAGCTCTACATGAAATTTTCCCAAAAATTAACAGAAATAGAATATGTGGTGAATCATAAACCAAATCTTTACATCACATGGAGTTTTTGAAGCCTATCAGTCAAGATTTTTCTCTAAGTCCAGCTTATGCCAATGTGGCATTGCGGAAGATACAAGATATCATCTTATTTATGAATGTAAAATTTTCAGCAAGGATCGGGAAAATTTTCCCTCTAACTATCTTGAATTACCAATTAGAAGCTCTTAAATTTTAACAAAGTAAGATCAACAGTTAAAGTAATCCTACAGAAGAGACTACAACAAAAAAAACACCTAAAAAAAAAAAAAAAAAAAAAAAAAAACAGTTTGTTCTAAACAAATAATCTTTTGTTTATTTGTTTTTTTGTTCTCTTTTCTTGTAAAGTCTCACAAGTTCTTCTTTTGTACAGTAAATCATCTTTTTTGTATTTTCTTCTTGTTTTCTTTCCGTCCTACTGATGGACAGGCATGGAGTGTATCATGAAGGAAAAATTGCAAGCCTTAATGCAGGAAGACAATACACAGTGACCCGAAAACGCGCCACTTTTGGGAATAGGTTACAGAAGAACTATGTTGCATATGAACTGTATCACCAAGTTACATTTTCTTTTTTCCTTTTTCTTTTTGTATTATTGTATATATTTTGTGCACTTTTTGTTGTTTATACCTTACCATTCTGTATGTATTCGATGTAACTTTTGATTTAGTAATAAAAGCAACCCATGTGTGGGGGCGTAGCACTGATGTTTGCTCGGGCAGCGTTGCACGGTGCGCGGGCCTGGGGTTGTGATAGTCTTGGGTTGGGGTTGCTGTGCAGCACCACTCATCCTAGCTGACGGATGGCTTCGGCCTGGGCGTTTTAATGTCTTTGAAATTACATGCTTAGGTTACTTTCGATCCATTTTATGACATTTTACAGAGATTTAGAAATAACATTATTTTTTTCCCCGAATATTTTCAAATTGTCGTCATCGATTAATTCTATACTTTTTTTTTTTTTCATCTACAAGTAGTTTTTTTTTTTCGTAATGTTTTGTTTTGTTAGGTTCCGTAAAGCATATTTTTAACAACTCTTGAATTGAGAATTTCTGGAAATATGCAAGCAAAAGTAAAATATTTTAATTCAGAAAAAATCTCCTTTCGGAATTAATTGAAATTTTTATCACACGTTACTTCACTGGAATATTTCCTTTTGGGAAATAGAAAGTTGGTATTAATTTTTAGAATCATAGGAATCATAATCATATGGAAATCAAATTCTTATTGTAGTATTAATTTATTTATTATACAAATGTATTTTACTATAGTTTTGAAATAAAAATTACTATTTTTTCAATATATATCACATTGTAAAATACTAAAAAAAAAATTAACCAAACAGCACCTAATTTTTTAAAAAAGTCTATTTCAAGATTTCGTTTAATATTATTTTAAATTTTATAGTAAATTATTTTACTAAATTATTATTTTTTAATTATTTTACTAAATCTGTCTTAATGTCACTAAAATCTAATAGCAGATATTCAGTGCCATGGATAATGAGAACTTTTCAATAGTTTGTGCGACTTTCACAGGTCGGAACAATTATTTATGTTCAGGGTATTCAATTTTTTGGCTTTCTTAGACGACATTTAAAGGAAAAAAAGGTTGTCTTGATTTGCAAATATATTATGTAACAATACTAATGATAACTATAAAGCAATAAAGAAAATAAATAATGTACAATCTAAGATAAGTTATGACAAATGAATAAAAAATGTCATAGCTTTCAGTTTGAGATAAGAAAGCATAGCTTCAGATAATAAACTCAGGTTTCATTTCATTCAAAACATTTTCGACATCATTCAGACAGTCGAAAATATTTAGTCATTAAAATATACTTTTAAAAGGTAGAAAGAATATGAAATGTAATTACATAAGTATTTGAAAAATTTCTTATGCATTTTATTATAAAATTAAGAAATGTATACTTGTTAATTGGGGTTGCTAATATTGTTTCTATTAACCTAATTTATGTTAGGTTCAATCGAAATAATTGCTAGTCTTCAAAAATTTTCAAGGTGTTCTATATGCATGAAATTATTCCTTTTGTTTATTACACTACTGAAAACAGTTACTTTCATAGTAAGTTATGAAGAGTCGTTAGCTGGACCCAAATTAAACCATAAAAAACTCATTAGCTTTTCTCAAATTACGTTATGAAGGAAGTGGGAATTTTAAAGCGATTGATATTTGTTTAATTCCTTCTATTAGCTCGCACTCTCCCTATATATATCTTGTTCAAATTTTCAATCGTTCATAAAATACTTTTTATTTATCCACTCAAGTCCAAATACATTTTTTTAACTTGTAGTGAATGACACTGGATGTTAATGCAGTTTTTTCAAATATTAATTAATTAATTAATTTTTTTTTTTTTAGATTTAAGTTGCATATATTTACCAGTAGATGGCGCCAGATAAACTTTAAAAAAATGAATGAAAATTATTTATTAAGGACTTTCTGCAATAGAGTGAAAAAAAAAAAAGAAGGAATTGACTTTAAAAATTTGTTTTTATATTACTTGTTTATAGTGATATTTATAAAATTTTAATAAAAACTTTCAAAACTACCAACTGATCTGACCCGGTGTTGTCTGACTTCAGTAAGATCCCCGTCTGTAGCTTGTCTTCAAGCTACACTCACCCCTGGATAGTGCTAAGTGAGTAACGTTAAGGCCACTTGCCTTAAGGCATCCAAAGACAACTGTACGAAGTGTTTGCCAACTGCATTAGAACAAAAATATTTTATTGAAAGAGATTCCAAAAGGGAATAATAGTAATTGGAGGAAAATGTGTGATTATCTTATTCGTTACAGCATCTAAACCAGGAATTTTTTTTTTTTTAATTTTTTTATTAAGCTCACAATTTCCAACGGCTAAGTAGGAGTGATAATATCGTTCTGATAATTTAAATGAAAATTCTAGGTGATGTAATATACTCGTTGGAGGACAAATAATCAATTCAAATATCAATGACAATACTAAATATCCTATAATCCTCTCCCTAAAGCATCTCTTAACATTTAAGATTTACAATATTTTCACTTATAGTATTATCATATGGAAACTCTAACTTTGTTGTACTTAATACATTAAAGGTATTCTAAATACTTAATACTAAAACCATATTACTTATATAAAGGGTTGCGAAAATACGCTTGCTTCAAAAAACATATTAAAATATCTGTACGAAATATTTTTGGCTTACCAGGTACTAAATTTTATGTTTGTTCATTGTTAAACTCTATTTTATTTACATTTCATATTACTGGTGTAATCGTAACTATTACTGTAAACGTTCATTTAGATTTATACATTGAGTGGTTTGTAAATAATTTATAATTATAATGTTGAGAATCATGTCGGTGAGGCGCGTGTAGCATTTTTTACATGGGACGATTTGTAGCATTTCGTTCTCAGGAGAGAGGAATGTATATTTTTTAACAAGTACATAATAACAACCTATCACTCAAATTTGACAGAAAATAAGCAGTGTTGTGGATGTTTATATGCAATTAGTATTTTGTACTAATGAGAACAACTTGTCACTCAAATCTAATAGCAGATATTCAGTGCCATGGATAATGAGAACTTTTCAATAGCTTATGCGGCTTTCACAGGTCGAAACAATTACAGATGGAATATAGACTGCACAATGATTTTTTTGCATCATGAATGATGATAGACCATGCCTGAGGAAGTGTCGACTCCAATGAGAAGTGAGGGAATTTGACCGCTTCCACTTCTTGACGGATTTTCTTAAAGGCAGGTTTTTGAAGAAGGAGTAAAAGAGTATTCTGCGACGAGTCGGAAATAACTTCTTTTCTGAAATCACTGAATAGGCCGGAGTTTCCGCCTGCTTTCAAAATGTGGCCCCTGTGTCACGCCGTGTGATAATTAAGGTCTGCCGCAGAACAGGCAATTAGATAATTAGATTAGATTAATTAGATTTTTTAGAGGTTAATTATATAATTATATAAATTAGATATTAGATTAAATTAATTAGATTAGATTAATTAGACCAGATTAGATAATTATTTAGGTTCTTCGTATTAATTAGAATTAGATTAATTATTTAGGTTCTTCAATTTTCAATTTTTTTTTTTTTTTTTTTTTTTTAGAGTTCTGTATATATATGTAGCAGAGATCATCCCGAGAACCTAAAAACCTCCTCGACCTAGAGGGAACTCCACTGGAATCAAATTATCTTTAATTTTAATTTTTTTTTTTTTCAACAACAACATTTAAAATATATGACAGCGATTCTGTATATTAAAGAGTTCTGTATATATATATATATATCGGTGAGAAGCGTGTAGCATTTTTACATGGGAAGGTCTAGTATAGGTCTATAGGTCTGTTATAGGACTAGTATAAGCTGTTATAGGTCTAGTATAGGCTGAGACGGGGCAATCGTTAAGAATTTCAGTGTTTGCTTTGAAATTGCTTACATTTTAATTCTCGTTGATAGGCGACGTACTTTTGTTTTGCTACTACTCTCTGCTGTACCGAGAGAAGAAGCGACGTCTGTACAGCAAAGAAAAACACCTGATCCTGTGTTTCTCAATTCCTTATACTATGTTTTTCGATATGTATATGTCATGTGATGGTTTGTGAATTATAATGTTGTGAAAACAATCCTTCAATTAAATCGATGGAGGGCCTGATGGCTGAGTGGCTAGCGCTCTGGCGCTCGGTACCACAGGTACCGGGTTCGAACCCGGCGGTGCCATGGGTGTTTGTAGTGGTTCAGAATTCACTTTAAACCGTAGGTCCCAGTCCTAATAGGAGCGTTGCGGGGGCATTGTTACTCCGCGGCCGTAGCTTATCTCCAAGTTACACGCGCCCCCTGGGTAGTGCAAAGTGAGTAACGTCTGTGCAGCCCTTATGGCATAAAAAAAAAGGGTCTGTATTTGCCAGCTGCATTAGAAAAAAAAAAATTAAATCGATGAACATCAGGTAACAAATCATAAGAACAGCTTTTGGATATTTTAAAACAGAAAAGGCCTACCGTGTATTATAAAAAAAAAAAAAAAAAACCTCTTGCATTTGTAAAAACCTAGGCTGTGGCCTAATGCATGTGTCATCCCGCGCAATAACTAGAATGCAAATCAGTGAAATGGGGGTCTGATGGCCGAGTGACTAGCTCCCGTTGCCACAGGTTTCGGGTTCGAGTCCCGACGGTGCCATGGATGCTTGTAGTGGTTCGAAGTCCACTTTAAAGAGTAGGTCTCGGTCTCCTTTGACTGTAGAGCGTTGAGCGTAGGGCGACAATCTTATCCCGTAACAAGAAAACACCTCATGTTTCTGAATCTGCCAGTTGGCAGACGACTTTGGCCCACTATGGGGATGTTGCACCAATGAAGAAATTTTAAAAATGTTAATTCTTGAATTACAAGTTATTTAAAGCCTATTTTTGAAATTTTTTGTGGCAAATATACTTAAAAATATGTTTTACAACTAGTTTTGGATTTTAAATTTATTTTATAAACAAAATATTTTGCTTTAGAAATACATTCTGAAGTGCAAAAACACATACTATTCTGGTTTTATTGATTAAAATCGTGATTTGTTATATAATGACATGAGATCATGATTTGTCGTATAATGACAGTAAATATAATGATATACTTCGAGAACAAAATCATCCACTCATCCACTTGTTACGTCAGGGTCATGATTTTGACATAACAAGGCACTTTAGCAAAAAACGTGTTGTAATATAGCAGATTATCAAATTATGATTTAGATCAATGTTCGCAAATTTCATTTTCAATATTAGATGTCGTCTCGTTCATTTCAAAAATGATTTAGCGGGTCTTAATTAATAGTTTAAAATTATAACTTTTAATAAATAGTAACAATTCATACATGTAGGATTTATTTGTGTGGTAATCAGAAGGGGGCGACACATTGCAGTTGCTTGTCTTTGACAGAGCCCGTTTACAATGTGGGGAGTATTCAACTTTGAACTCTGACCCCGGGAGAAGGGGAGATAAAAGCCCGTAGATGAAGAAAGATTCCATTTCTTCTAAAGCCAATGCTAGCCGTCAACGGAGGAGTCTGAAATTCTGGAAACGGGCTGCGTCAAACAGTGAAAGAGAATGTTCATTGTCATGTATTCCATTTTGATGTAAATATCGTGTAAATATAACAGCTTCATTAAATATGTGTTGTTGAGAGAAAACCAATGCTTTGTTGATGTGTTTGGAAATACACCCCTAGACACCCACTTCAAAAGTTCAGATTTGGTTAGACTGGTAGAGAAGTCTAACAAAACTGTAGATTCGGCCTGGGATGAATCTATTGAAACCGGTGTAACTCTACATATATCAGATCTGAAAGAATATTATATAGAAAGAATTATGTAGTATTGTACACCAAAAAATTTTGATGTGAATTTATTATGAAAGTTTGGTATTTTATTAACTTTTATGCATTAATTGGGAATATTCACAAACATAAAACATCAGAATTTCTGATTTAATTAGCTTTCACATAATATTCGTTAACATAGAACTTGTTCATGTAAAGAACGAATCTTTAATAATAGTAATGAAATAATTTAACTGCACGTACATTGATGGCTGTGACTATTGAATTTTGTTGAGTTTTTTAATCAATATCTATTTTACATGTTTATGTTTCGATGGGTTTATTTATTAATCTTTTATTTTTAAATTTTTTTTATAATCGTTTTATTTACTTTATATTTCATACATAACGTTTTTAATAGGTTTTTATTACTCTTCAACTGTGTTTTTTTTACATTATGATATTTTAAATGCACACATATTAAATTGCAAATACATTTATTCTATCTCTGTAAATGCGTTGCCTTACAAAAGTTCGCACATATGTAACACTTGTTATAATTAAAACAAATTTTGTAGTGTTGGTGTTTGTGCAACTGGATTGTAACCAGGTGTGGTTGGATTGAGACTTGAGACACAGGTTGGAGAACTCACAGCTTTATTGACGCACGCACAGACATGGCACACATACAATTAGAGATATACAATATTTACCACATTTAAAAGCATATAATTATGGATTAGTGGAAGGATTCACTTTTACTCCGAAAACCAGATACTTAAGGTTTGCTCGGAATATACAACCACTCCAGGAGAGAGTCTGTAGGCCAACTTATAACGCAGGTTGCGTTGAACATATTTTCCCTCGGGATGAGAGACTTAAACTAAACGTTTCTCAACAGAAAGCGCGTGCACCGTACTAAACATTTCCAGCGGCAGGACAGTTTACACTGTTCTTCCTCTCGGGTGAGAGTCTCAAGCCTACTGATCATTTCTTCTCCGGCGCTCTTGCAGTGCATAGGACGAAGCTCGGTTTGTCATTTTCTTCTATCTTTTAAATCTGTAGCAAGTGCACTATGGTACAACTTAAAAAGACAGAGTAGAATGATGTATAAATGTAGATTTACACCGGTTTCAATAGATTCATCCCGGTCGAACCTACAGTTTTGTTAGACTTCTACCAGTCTAACAATGGCTGGACTTTTGCAGTGGGTGTTTAGGGGATTTGACATACAAAACGAAGTAACGGGACGTTACTTTAAATAAAGCCATTTAATGATACTATTTTTTACAATGATATTTACATTAACAATTAATTGTTAAACATATTCTCTCGCTGCTTGACGCAGCCTGCCCTCTCGCTCCCGCCAGCCGTTCTCTTTTTTTCTTCATCTACGAGTTCAAAGTTGAATACTGTTGTAAACCTCTTCAAAGACAAGCTCGTGGGCCGTCAGAGTTCGACAGAGCCAAAACATTATGACCACTCAATGAACCCATGACGTGGAAGGCACGTGATCAGGTGGAAGTGGTATTTAACTGCTGCTGGAGAGTCTGAAGAATCATTCTTTCACTTACTTCTGTGAGCAAAGAAAGACAACCGTGAAGTGTCGCCGCCTGCTGATTACCACACAAACAAATCCTACATAAATGTCTTAAGGATAAATAACAATCAATCATTATACTTGTTGAAAATTAAACACCCTTGTAGCCAATCCCACGACATTAAAACATAAAGTTGAAAAGCATTTATCCTTTATAATAGTCCGAATCAAATGGATCGGAAACGAACTCGTAACCTCTTCACTTGAAGCAATTCTAATTAAAACATGGTGGCTGCTGCTTTAATAATATAACACTTCATTTTTAAAGCTTTGCTGGAAAAAGTATAAATAAAGACAAAACAGTCCGTCGGAATAAAAAAATATAATAGGAAAATATTCCACATGTTATATTTAATTATTTCATATACAGTGCTTCACAAAGTTTTCGCATATTTATAATTCTTGTTATAATTCCACGGAAGAAAAGAAATAGTTGAAATTTCAATCAACACCAACATGGAAAAACTAAATTCCTAAATAATATAACACAATTATAACAAATAATATAGTATGATTTATAAAAGTAACATTCTTAAAATTATTTGTAAGCATAAATAAATCACACAAAGTTTTTCACGTGTGATTTACATTACTAACATATTTGTTTGTTTGACATTAATTTTAGATCGTAACTAAGCAATATTTTTCAAATACAGCTTATTATATTAAAAAATCGTCTGCTTGGAGTAATCATCTGCTTTTATCTAGTATCATGTCGTTGTTGTATCCCCTGAAGAGTACAAGAACAATATCGTGGTGCTTCCGAATAATATTGGCTATGTTGATTGGCAGCTGGGAGTATAAATCCTCTTCGAGGGATGGTACAGACAATGCATGGGGCTGCAACAGCTGAGCAATCAAAGACATAATAAGGAGCGAGCTCAACATCACGACATTTAGTTATTTATTGGAATTTTTATGCTTTAGTTCGTGCCAAGCAGTGTCACGTGGTAGCTTTTATAGAAATCGTTTGGAACCGATTCAGAATTACGCTGTTGCCGTGGAGACCAGCTGCTGCTGTGGAAACGAGTTGTTTTTATTCTAAAAGCACTTTTTCTTCCAGTTTAGCTTTTGCCTTTGAACTGTTACCATCAACCCTGTATATCTTTGTAAATATTGCTTGTAAATAAATGGATTCCATAAATGTTTGTATGGATTGATCAATACTTCACGAACCACTAGAAAGCTGCGGCTAACCAGAAAAATTGAATCACTGATAGAAAGAAAAACGATAGTCGTAGTGACAGTTATGTAATTTTGTTATTTAGATTTAATCTCAGAAAGAATTATAAGTTTAGATTTTGCCAAGGCATTTGCATCTGCAAGGAAAGTAGGAATAGTCTGATCCAGACTTCTGGCATTCTTCTCAAAGAATCTGCAATTTCATTAAATTCCAAATGCACATGAGCAGGGATCCATTGCAGGACATTCTGTGCAAGCAGTGGATTTGTTCTAAAAGAGATGTAATGTTCAAGATCATACTTGAAAAACCTTTATTCAGTGTCTGTAAAGTAGACATTGAGTCAATGAAGAAAGCAATTCCATTCATTTGTTGTGATAGAGGTAGATTCAGATAAGTCTCAATTGCCTTTTTGAATGGCCAACAGTTTTCTTGTGAAGTTTGATGCAAATTTTTCCAGCACCGCCAGAAATTTCAATTCTTAGCACTTTTTGGGAAGCAGCAGTCCTTACAAAACATTGAGTCGTATGAGCCATCAGTGTAAGAAGTGATGTGATTGTGTGATCAAAAAAAGAATTTATTTCTAATATTCATTTATATCGTAATTGAATAAAAAATCGGTTAAAATCTAGGATCCTGTACCCTTTGTGCCAAACACATCGCCAAGTTGCCAAATCGGTAAGTAAGCATAGAAATGAATGGGCCAGGTAGTTTGCGCGGTAAAAATGATATTACGCCAAAATCCTTTACTGGGTTGCCAAATCGCCAAGTAAACAGACAAAATGGCTGCCGAAATTCGGTGTCATTATAAAAATACTATTTCGCCAAAATTTAAAGCCAAACAGTGCTTTTAAGCCAACATTAGTAGCCAAATAGCTATTACGTCAAAGTTTATTCCTGAAAAGGCTTTGAAGCCAAGTTTATCGCTTTATCGCCAAATATTATCACTATCCTGCCAAAATTTTAATCCTCGAAGTGCAAAATATATGCTTTATCGCCAACATTTATCGCTTTATAGCCATTTTTCACTAAGCAAATGAAGCTACGAATTCCTCTAATTATAGTATTGAAACACTAAAGAAATTGGCGGAAAATTGGCGAAATATTCAGGGTTGCAAAGATTGGCGACTTCCTCAGGGGTACAGTATCCTAGATTTTAAGCAAAAATCATATAGTAAGTATACTTCGACATAAATTGCTAAGTAATTATTAGAAGTTCTTGTTATCAAAAAAATTCCTCAAATGTATTAGTCCTCTAACTTCTTTTTCTGTCATAAGACGTTATAAAAAACATAGTAGTTTAAGCCATATGTCAAGATCAAGCAAGGAAGAAATTCCTCATTATTCGTATATTCAATCGAATCGAGAAATTTACTTTTAAGAAAAATCAGCAAATTTTAAAAATATCTTTTCCTTAATAATAGAGAGGTTTTTTTTTTTTTTTTTTTATTGAATAAGAAATAGAATGTTTAATGTCCTGTCTTTTTACTGAATAAAAATTTGTAAAATATGTTAATAATAATTTTATAATATGTTAAACAGTATATTTCAGATAATTTTGTTTTGTTACATGTTGTTGTCCCACATTGTTAAAAACGTATTGTTATATTTAGCAACAAAATAAAAGATGCATAATAATTTAACATTCTTACACAAATTTCTCGTGTAGTTAATCAATCATGGTGTTAAGTTAAAAATTTTAATTCAGCATCTAAAATTCAAATTTCAGCAAAATTTATTTTTTTTTGTATCGCCATTAACAAATTTCAAAATTTTTATTAACTTTCCGGAGGATGTCACGACGTCCAAAATGGCAAACAAACAGACCAGTAGCAGGTAATTATCTAAATAATTATCGCAAAAAAAGTAAAACTTCAAATGAAATCTATGAATCAATATGCAATATGGAAGAATCAAAAAACACCAACGGTGATGAATTTATTAAGGTAGTGGGGGGTGCAATTTGTCCATCAGAAGAAAATAAAAATATATCAACATGGAATAACTTGAAGTCTGACATTGAAAAAGGAGAACCAGTAAACCTTGACAAAAATGAAACGATTGGATTTCGTCCCCACCAAATAAACGATCCACACAATATGCATAGAACAGTAAAGGAGAATGTCCTAGAGTATAGATCTATCACAGAGAATGACGAACCAATGGATATTGAAGATGAAGGACAAATGTGGTTGTCACACCATGCAACAAACTTCTATAAAAATATTTATGAACCAGAAAATTGGTTCAAATTGGGTTATGGAGACAGATATAAATCTCATTCAGAAGAGGAAGAATTGATGGATATTGATAGGAATGAACCAGTTTGGATTCAGTTTGGAGATAATATTCATCGATGCAGACAAGATTCATCAATGTTGAAATATTATCAAAAATCTATCTTGGAAAAAGAAGAACCGATGGATATTGATGAGACTGAGTCAGAAGGGTTCCATCATCAAGCATCGAGCATCCAGCAGAATTTTCAAGAGTTGGACGAAATATTTGGATACAGGTTTAATAAACACCATGAATACGAGAACCTTGAAAGGTACGGCGTCTTATTAGCTTTATTAGAGAGTTTTTGCATACCGTATTTTGGACGTCCGTTATTTTTTTTCTCCCTAGCTCGCATGCTCATAGGAAATTGAACATGCGTATCTGTAATAATGTTTCCTATGAGCATGCGCGCTAGGGAGAAAAAATAACGGACGTCCAAAATATGGTATGTAAAAACTCTCTATTAACAACATCTTATATATTTATCCTCCGCATATTCTCTTCTTACTTAACATCTCAAAAGAAAATTAATAACAATTTTTTTTTCTAATGCAGCTGGCAAACTCTTAGACACTTGATCTTCGATGCCTTCAAGCGCTGCACAGACGTTACTCACTTAGCACTCCCCAGGGGAGCGTGTAACTTGAAGATAGGCCACGGACACGGAGTAACAATGCCTCTACGATCATGTTAGACCGGGACCTACGGTTTAAAGTGGATTCTGAACCACTACAAACATCCATGGCACAGCCGGGACTCGAGCTCAAAAAACATGTGGTACCGAGAGCCAGAGCGCTAGCCACTCGGCCATATAGGCCCACTTAATTATAGAAAATTATAATTATAGAAAATTTAATTTTTGTACTGGTTATGAATCATTTAGAAAGCTCATTTCGAGGGGGCGTTATTCAATGTTTTACAACAAACAAAAAACATTGCTTGTATATTTTAAAGATTCAGCAAAAAAAAAAAAAAAGGCTGTTGGGCTTCTGAACTAGAGGGAGCTCAGTTTGAAATCTAACGAGTGATATCGAACCGAAAACCTGTGCTGGAAATTGTGCAATTTCCTGTGCTGAAAAGGCAAAATTCAAACAAAAAGGAGATAGATAATTTCGAAGGGCTTTTAAATGTAATAAAAATTTTATAAGTGAACTTTTAAATTAGGAAATATAAAAAAATATTATATAAATATTTCTCAAAAACAATTTTTTTTTCAAAACTGCTTTTGATTTACATATACACTCAAGAGCCAAAACATTATGACCACCTGTCAATAACGAGTTGGCCCACCTTTGGCGCGCAACACAGCTTCAACCCGCTTTGGGATGGATTAATACCACCACTTAATACCAGTTAAATACCACTTCCACCTGATCACGTGCCTTCCACGTCATCCAGGCGAGTTCATTGCAAAATGTAGGGGTAGTCATAATGTTTTGGCTCTTGAACTAGCTAATGTTTGGCTCTTTATCTAACTAGCACCCCCTAACAAGTATTCGATTCGAGCGTTTCCATTTTTAAAATTGTTGAGTTCCTTTCCACACAATTGGTAATCGAACTATGCATATATAGGTGGGCTGAAAAGTTCGTAGGCTGATACATAGATGGCGCTACTAGTATTAAATGCGAAAGCTATAGATATGCGAAAGCTCTGTGCAAAGTGGGTGCCGCGCGGCTCACAATCGACCCAGAACAACAACGAATTGATTATTCTAAGCGGTGTTTGGAGCTGTTCAATCGTAATAAACCCGAATTTTTGAGTCGATATGTGACAATGGATGAAACATGGCTCTATCATTTCACACCGGAGTCCAATCGAAAATCAGCCGAGTGGACTGCACGTGATGAACCGACTCCAAAGCGTGGAAAGACGCAAAAGTCGGCTGGCAAGTTTATGGCATCAATATTTTGGGATACGCGTGGTATAATATTCATTGACTATCTTAAAAAGGGAAAAACCATACACAGCGACTATTGCGTAGCGTTATTGGAGCGTTTGAAAGACGAAATCGCGGAAAAACGGCCTCATTTCAAGAAGAAGAAAGTGCTGTTTCATCAAGACAATGCACCGTGTCACAAATCAATGAAAACGATGGCAAAATTGCATGAATTGGGCTTCGAATTGCTTCCACATACACCGTATTCTCCAGATTTGGCCCCAGCGACTTTTTCCTGTTCTCAGACCTCAAGAGGATGCTCGCTGGACAGAAATTTCGCGCCGATGAAGAGGTAATTGTCGAACTGAAGCCTATTTTGAGGCTAAAGGCAAATCGTACTATGAAAATGGCATTGAAAAATTGTATGACCGCTATAATCATTGTACCGCCCTCGAAGGCAACTATATTGAATAATAAAATCAAATTCTATCAAAAAAAGAATTTGTCTATGCTAGCCTATGAACTTTTCAGCCCACCTGGTGTATATATATATATATATATATATATATATATATTGTAGTGACTTGAGAGACACAGGTTTGAGAACTCACAGCTTTATTTGTACATGCACAAATGCCACACTCAAACAATTAGAGACAGACAATATTTAACACAGTTAAAGACATGATTATAAAGGGAAAGAAGGATTCCACTTCTAAGCTGAAAATCTGATATGTGAGTAATTTACTTCTTCCAGTTGAGAGTTTGTAGGCCAACTAATACACAGGGTTGTGATAAATATATTTCCTCTTGGAATGAGAGATTGCAAACTAAACGTTTCTCAGAGGTAGTGCCGGTTAATCTGTACTTCCTCACGTGTGAGAGTCTCGAGGTCTACTGACTATTTCTCCTAGACGCCGTAGGGGGCGCTCTTACCAATGCGTAGGAGGAAACATGGATACGATATATATTTATAAAAAGTTGGTTTGGTATATAAAATTAGTTTTACTTTTCGGGCACAGTATAACGCAAGTTTGAAGTCTGCTGCCAATTATAATTGAAGGTTAAGTGGATTTAGCAGATAATTAAAAAGTCATACGCCTTGTACACTATTTTATTAGGAGACATTTTACTTTATTTCTTTCCAACTGTTTTTTTTTTTTTTTTTAAATTCGTTACAATTTTTAAATAATTTAAAAAGAATTAAGATCCAGGCCCGATGGCTGTGAAAATTATAAAGCATCTGACTATTCACTACAGATGAAATAAAAAGCACACTATTTAAAAAGGATTTTCGCTAATAGCCTAGTAAAAGTAGAATCGGAGAGAGTATAAAAACAGAATTGGGGCCCAATGACCGAGGTACCACAGGTTTCGGGTTCAAGCCCCAGCGGTGCCATTGATGTTCGTAATGGTTTGGAATTCACTTTAAAACGTAGGTCCCGGTCTAATATGATCGTAGAATGTTGCGGGGGTTATGTTACTCGCTACACGAGCCCTCTGGGTAGTGCTAAATGAATAACAATGGCGCAGCTCTTGCTTGTGGCATAAAAGATAAGTAATCTAAGTAGGATTTGCCAGCAGGATTAGAAAAAAACAAGAAATATAAAAAAAAAATTTTAAGTCAATTCCTTCTTTTTTCTCTCACTATATTGCAGGAAGTCCTTTATAAATAATTTTCATTCATTTTCTTAAGTTTATCTGGCGCCATCTATTGGTGGATACCTACAATTTAAATCTAAAAAAACTAAAATTAATTAATTAAATTTAATTGCTAAATTAATATTTGAAAAAACTGTATTAACATTCAGTGTCCTCCACTAGAAGTTAAAAAAAATGTATTTGAACTTGAGTAGATGAATAAAAAGTGTTTTATGAACGATTGAAAATTTGAACAAGATATATATAGGGAGAGTGTGAGCTAATAGAAGGAATTTAATAAAAACAGAATTCTTAAATAAGCAGTTAATTATAGGAAAGTAATTAAATGAAAAAAAGGATTAAGTGCATTAACTGAATCTATTAATTTTTGATAGGGAAATCAAAACGAGTAAAACGGTAATTGTTATACGTATGTGAGATTTATTTGTCTGGTAATCAGCAGATAGCGACACCTTACGGTCGCTTGTCTTTGACAGAGCTGTTTACAGCGTGGAGGCGTATTGAACTTTGAACTCTGACCCACGAGAAGGGGAGAGGGCCCCGTGGATGACAAAAGAAAGCCCCGCAGATGGGCGCGGAAGAGAACGCTGGGGAGATGGCGAAACTGCAACGCGCTGCGTCAATCAGTGGTAGAAAATGGTTGTGAATGATTAACAATTAATGTAAATATTGATGTAAATATATTCATTAAATATGTGTTGTTGAGAGAAAACCAACGCTTCGTTGATGTGTTTGGAAATACACCCCAAAGTACAGCCACTGTTAGACTGGTAGAGAAGTCTAACAAAACTGTAGGTTCGACCGGAATGCGTCTGTTGAAACCGGCGTAACCCTACAGAAATTGGGGTTTCGGCCGGAATTCATCTTCCGCAAGCGGCTAAATCTACATAAATTGGGGCTCGGCCGGGATGCGTCTCTTGCAAACGGCTGATAGTATAGTCCTCTCGTAGTCTTTAAAAATTTGTGAATACTTGACATAAAACGAACAGTATTATTTATTGTTTAATTTTTACAGAGAGCGGAAGAATCTGGAGCCAAAAAGTGCTCAAGTTTCCGAACTTACTGTTTCAATTCCTGAGGACGCTGAAGAATCAGATGACAGCAACGCATGCGATTGTGACTTAGATTTTTGGTTGAACTACATGGATTACTTTTATTAAATATGAAGAAATTATTAACCTACCGTTTTTGCCACATGTAGATTTTGTTGCACAAATAATAAAATAACTAGATCATTTTTTTAAATAACATTTTAATAAATCCAAAAAAAAAAAAAAAAAAACTGAAGAAGAAGTAATAATTCATCAATATGTATTCCAAACTTTAAATTAGAAACAAAATTTTATTACGTTTTTTTTTTTTTTTTTTTTTTTGTCAATCAGAACAAAATAATTTGTTATTAACCAATATTATATATAATAAGGGCATGAATGGCAGGGTGGCTAGCACTGTGGCGCTCGGTACCACAGGTTTCGGTTCGAGTCCCGGCGGTACCGTGAATGTTTGTAGTGGTTCGGAACCCACTTTAAACCGTAGGTCCCGGTTTCATATAATCGTAGAGCGTTGCGGGGGCATTGCTACTCTGCGTCCGTGGCTTATCTTCAAGTTACACGAGCCCCCTGAGTAATGCAAAGTGAGTAACGTCTGTGCAGCGCTGGCCTTAAGACATCCAAGACCAAACTGTCTAAGTGTTTGCCAACTGCATTAGAAAAAATATATATAATCGTTAGATAATTGTTAATATATATAATCATTAGATAATTGTTTTAAATTTTCATTACGGTATATACAAGTGGTTTACAAAAATAATAGAGCATCTCAAAATAATATAAAATGTTTCATAAAAGCACAAAGACAATGTTTATCATGGAAAATGTCCTATGAATAGAAAAGTACAAATCAAGCACGATGTTTCAAGGAATGTTGCACCACTTTTCATTGAGAAATCATTGATTGCGATGAATATAAACTAAAATCCTCAATAACATATAAAAGTACCATTGCTAAAGGAATCATTTGAATGGTGATTAGTAATAACCCATAAATTAATCTAAACTATCTAATTTTGAAGAGAAATACGTATTCATGCGAAATAAATAGACGAAGACGTTAGGGATTTGGGGGCCTGAATGGCCGAATGGGTAGAGCTCTGGCGCTCTGTGCCATGGATGCTTTGTAGTGGTTCAGAATCCACTTTAAACCTTAGGTCCCGGTCTCATAGGATCGTAGAGCGTTGCGGGGGCATTGTGACTCCGCGTCTGTGGCTTATCTTCAAGTTACACGCCCCCTGGGTAATGCAAAGTGAGTAACGTCTGTGCAGCGCTTGCCTTAAGGCATCCAAGACCAAGCTGTCTAAGTGTTTGCTAGCTGCATTAGAAAGAAAGAAAAAAAAAACGTTAGGGATTTTATCACAACTGTCACAAAATTTAAATCATTCAATGATTTTAATTATTATATGGGAAAAATTATTATACAGAGTACAGATACTGTGATGAATACCACAAGTGTATGGTATAAATGGTTGAACTAATAGTAATGAGTATCGATTTAAGTTGGTACTCGTGATATTTATGAAAGTAATTTTTTTTTGTTTGGGGATAATTATATTCAAGTTCTGTTGAAAAAAATTTTTTTGTTTCTAATGTGGCTAGCAAACACTTAGACAGTTGTTTTTGTTGCCTTAAGGCAAGCACTGCACAGACATTACTCACTTAGCACTACCCAGAAGGTGTGTGTAGCTTGAAGCCACGGATGCGGAGTAACAATACCCCCGCAACGCTCTACGATCATGTTAGATCGGGACTTATGGTTTAAAGTGAATTCCGAATCACTACAAACATCCATGGCACCGCCGGGACTCGAACCCGAAATCTGCGGCACCGAGCTCTACTCACTCGGACCTCAGGCCCAATATGTAATTATTAGTAATTAATTAATAAATATAATTAAACTATAACTATTTTTTTGTAATTTACGCCCAACCTTCTTTAGTCATATGAGACTGGGACTTACGGCTTAAAGTGGATTCCGAACCACTTCAAACATCCATGGCACCACCGGCACTCAAACCCAACACCTGTGATACCGAGCGCTAGCCACTAGGCCAACAAGGCCTCTGTTGAACAAATATTTGATAGATCATATTATCACTTGTTAAATTGAAATTCATAAAACAAAATGCCGATTTTTATATTTTTAATTGAGATTTTTATATTTTTTAAAACAATCATATGATTTATTTTTTATTTTAATTATTTAATTGGGATTTTTATATTTTTTAAAACAATCATATGATTTATTTTTATATTTTAATTATTTAATTGAGATTTTTTTTTATATTTTTAAAACAATCATATTATTTATTTTTATTGGGATTTATTAATTTGGATTAAATTTATTGGGATTTTTAATATTTAATTGGGATTTTTATATTTTTTAAAACAATCATAATTTTTTTATTTTTTAATTAACGTAAGTTTTTTTTATCTGTAAAAAAAAAATATGCCATTCTAGATTTCCTTTTAAACTAAATAAACTCGAAACGGGGAATCCCGAATTTCCATGGGAAATATTTTTTCCATTGCAGCATCATCAACCAAAAGAGATCACATTCCAATTATATCGGAACTTAAGTTATTTTCTTGATTTATTTAATGACGAAAAATTATCAAATAAATTAAAAGAAAGGTTGAGCTGTTTTTTTTCTTCCCAAACGACCAGTGGCAGATGCTTTCGTTTGTTGATAGAGATTCGGTATTATTTATTCGTTTTCTCAATCAAATTGCTCGATAACTTATGGCGCCATCTGAAATCCTATATCATTGCATTTCGCTTAACTTGTGTAGTCTTCGATTTAACCAGTAGCAGAGTGTGAGTTCTAAGTGAAGTTGGTCTCTTGACGTTGGGATAGTGTGTCCTCGATTTTCTGCCGTAGTGAAGGATTTAATTAATTGAATTAAGTCTTATTTTTCTCTGCATTAAAATTGAAGATATCATTTTAAAGAACGATGAATTCCATTCCAGAAAAAGATGGTGATCAAGTAGGATTTCGTGAGTAAATTTTGTTATCATTCATAACTTGGACTTCATTAATTCATCACAGTCCAACTAAAATTTAATATATTTTTTAAAGTGTTCTTTTTTATCTGCTATGATAAATTGAGTTGTTCAGAATTTTTATTCACTTCTAATTTATTATTCTTATTAATTTCTTATTATTTATTTATTCTGTTCTAATTTTTTTCACTTTACTTTGAAATCTATTTTATGGAATTGTAATAGAACTTAATTATCCGAATGCTAATGCCATCTGCATGATGTCTTAATTTTTAAATCCGTAATGTGTGATATCATATCTAAAATTTAGAAAATTTTAACAAAATTGTCTTGTTAATTAATATACGTATCATTTATTAAAATGTTTCCTTTAAAATTTTATTATTATAACTCAGAATAAAGTTTTGCGTTCTGGACAGGATAAATTTTTAAAAATATTGCATTAGATTTATTAGTTTTAATATATATATATATATATATATATATATATATATATATATATATATATATTAAAACTAATAAATTACAAAAATTTATGTATATGTTAACTCAACACATTATTAATTTAAATAATAATTCACTTTGGTAAATTAAATATCATGATTTTTAAGTGGTGAAATAAATTCAGAATTTTTTGTTTCATCAGTTAGTCTCTCCCAAGAAGTTTTAATGTCAACCATCCTCAATTATAAAACTTGTTTCTGTACATTGTTAGGCTTAGTGCCTCATTTATGTATGCGAAAGAACGGCTCACTGTCAGATAATAAAGGCGGACATTGTTTTTCAGAGCTAATTTACTGGTAGTTACGTGTCGTTTTGTCAAAATTTGGAAAACTTAATTCAGAAATTTATTTATCTGGGATAAACGTTTATATACGCTGTCGAACTAGTCATCAAGTGTCATTTTTAAAAACCTGCACAGCAATGCCTACCACCTGTGGTTTTCGAACTTGGATCTGCAATGTAGCTTGGCATGGTAGGTCTTGAACCACGTGTAGGCTGTAAAGTTCTTTTGATTTATTTTTCATTTTCCGTATCGTAATTCAAAATGTATATTAAGTTGCTTATATTTTTTTTTTTTCCTATTACATTACATTTAGTGATAATTTTTACAAATTTAACCTAGTATTCTTTGAAAGGCTAATCCAATGCAGATGGTTATTTTAATATGGAAAGTTAAATAAATGTATATTGGACCAAATCACAGTTTATAAAAGACAGTGTGTATTAAACAGTCATAAGATACATAAAACAGGAGTTCTTAACTTTTTTTTTTTATTATTCCTTTGATCTCTTTTTTTCCATTGAAATAAAGACAGTGAATCCTTTAATATTTTTCTCTAAATGCGTAAAATAAAATCAGTTTTATTTAGCACAGTTAACATCGAAAAAAGCTTGTTATACTTACAATGAATGTTTTTTTTTTTTTATTTTAAACTTGTCAATTCGTCTGGTTACTGTAATTGTATACTTTGTCAGAAAATTGTATAATGAAATTGTGTGTCTTTCATTTCTATGGGGTACTCACAATTTATACTGTAATTTATAGGCTTCCATTATGATAAATGTTGAATTAAATTAGAAATTGTGTTGACTTATTTTTTTATTCCATTTATTCATTTTGATAGTGAAATCAAGTCCATATATCCCCTACTCAGAAAATATTTCTAAATTCACAAAATCAAATCAAAGTAAATCAGATCTATTTTAAACAGTTAACAACAACAAAAAAAAAATCTGATTTAGTTATAATGCATGGTTTGTTTGTTTTTTTAATTTTATATTAAACAAATTCGACTGGATATTTTCATTTATTTTGAAAATTGTTTATTGTGTATCTTTTATTTCTATTAACAAAGATACAACTAATGTATACTGTAATTTACAGGCTTTCGGATAAAAAAAAAAAAAAAATGTTTAATTTAGTTAAAAAAGAATAAAAATTGTGTTTATGTAATTGGAGAGAATTTAAACCGAGGTCATTTATCACTAATGAATGACAGAAATGTAGGTTAAGCTCTAACTCATAAACTACACCTACAATGTGCCGCCGTAATTTTGAAGAACACCTCACACGAGTGGCTTCTGGGAAGTTCGAAATCTCCTTATTATTATTCAAATCTCCTTATTAATTTAAAATCTATTAATTTATTATTATTTAAACTCCTCTTTAAATATCAACGAAAATCTTCGCCTCGCTCTGTAACCCAACTGATTGGCGTTCAGGTTTAGAATTTTTTTTTTTTCTTCTAAATCATTTCCAGCATTGACACGAAAGCTTTGATTCATCATGGGTTTTATTGGACCGAATCTTAAACCCAGAAACCTAACGCTCTATCGCTTTATATTGGGGTAAAGCACTCATATGTATGTATATCAAAATTCAATAAAAAAAATTTGTATTTATTTATTTGCTTTCCAACTCTCAAGTCCCTAGATCAATCCCACGGGGCTCTGATTCAGAACTTGAAAATGTAGAAGAATCATTGCATTAAACTTGGTATCCTAGTAATGTGAATTATCTCAGATTGTTACCGCGCTTTCATGGATGACACAAATACGTTCATTTCTAGTTACGTAAAGTTAACGAACGTAAATACATTCATTTCTGTTATAATAACAGTCTGTGTTAATATTTAGTGAAGATCTTTTCATATTTCAATCTCTCTTTTATGTGCGATTTCCGGTGAATTATTTTTCTTGAAATTTGCGCAAGATGCTAATTATCAGAGATTTATTACCCGGTTCGTATCTTTGACCTTCAGTAATATTGATATTATTGCTGACAGCAAGGCTTAAGTGCTATTTAGTGACGTATAAGTCCGCTTAAAGTTAAGGCAGAGTGCAGGTATAGATCTGTTAACATTGTGCCATTACTTTATGCGCTCTAAAACATGATCATAACATCTCGGATGTTGCCCCATAATTTTATTTAAAGGAAAGCTTTCTTAAAATAATATGAAGCTTATTTATTTGAATTAATTATTATTTATTTCATTTACAATACATCGAAATGTTCCGATACAAGATCTGTTCTAAATGAAAACTAACATGCAGTGTTCTCGTGAAAAAAGATGAAGTTTTTGAAAAATATTTTCTAATTTCGATGAATGTGTAGAATATGGAACGCTTTTCCATTAGAAAAGTAAACATTCTAAATATTACAAAATGTTTTATTCCAATGATTCTCTTAACTTTCTATCATTGCTTTCCTTTTAGAAATGTTGTCACCTCCCTCTCCAGTTCTTTTATATTATTGAACTCGATGTTATTCTAGCCTTGACATTTATTTTTTTTATTATTGATATATGCATGTTATTTTTTTGCTTAATATTATTTTCAAATTATTATATATGAAAAATTTTTACCTTTTTCAGCTGATTAATATTTGTTTTGAAAGCAACTATATTTTTATTAATATAATAACAAGTTATGCTTTATTATACAAGTTATATATTTTTGACCATGTGTTTTCAGAAAATTTGATTCCAAAATTTGGCATAATATTAACCTTTAATTTATTTACAGAAATTTATTTTTGAATGATTTACTATGAGCTACATAAAAAATCCAATAATGTCACAAGCACTATGTAGTGAGCAAAAATTTTAAATCAGGATGAATAATTAATTACTTATTTTTAAATTATTGATAATTAAAACCCAACATCATCATTGGCAACAGCTCTATGGTGGGCCAAGGCGATCTGTCTATAAGCAGATTTCTAGAAGAGAGATGTTTTCTTTTTACGATGTAGGTTTGTCAGCCCTACTCTCTACAGTCATATTAGACCGGGACCTACGGTTTAAAGTGGAATCGAACCGCTACAAACATCCATAGAACCGTAGGGACTCGAACCCAAAACCAGTGGCACCGAACGCCAGTGCAAGAGTGCACAAGATCAAATTTTAATTTTCATTTATTATTTAATTTTTTTTTACTTTAATTCTTTAGTTTTTATTAGGATAGTTTAACCTGTTATGTCAAGCCCCATAGTTTAAGAACCACTGTTACATTCGATATTTTTAATTTATTATGGGTTTTGCAAATATGATATGAAACAGCGTGTCCAAATTTAATATATTATTATTTAATTTGCAAATTTTGTTTTTAAAAAAATTTCACTTTTAGTAGTTTTGTTGAAAATTAAGTGTTTGAATTTCAAAATTTTTTTTTTAAATCTTCTCATTTTTTTTTTATCAGTCATGTATGACAGCAATGACATTTGCAAAAAAAATTCAGTCTTAATATTTATCAGCATACAAAAATAGTTTTAACAAAACGACTATAAAAAGAAATAAGATTATATTTAATCCGAAATATGAAAGGAAAAACAAAATAAATGTTGAAAATAACAAATGAGCAATCATTAAATTAAAATTACGAAAAAAAATAATAATAACCATCTTGTTTTACAACCATTTTTATTTTTTTTTTTTTTTTTATGTTATTGGAATTTGTGGGAATTAAAAAAAAAAATCTGAACTCGAATGAATAATTTTTAAATTCTACTTTTATGATTAGATAATTAAAAAAAATATTATTAGAAATCTTAAATCAAGTAAGGTAATAAAAGCATTATTCATTATTTCTGACGGAATTCATGTAGAAAAGGCTGTCTATCCCGCGGGCTGTACGTGGCTAGAGCTGTATGAATTTAGTCCAAAAGAAATTGAAGATGTTCATAAAACATATATTTTTTTTATGTATTTATTATTTAAGTATCAATTTTCTTAATTATATTTTTTTCTTAATTTTCTTATTATGCTACAACATTTTGGTCTTCTCAATTTCATAGTTTTTGATAGTCGACAATTTTTTTAATTTTGCTACAGCTTGTCAATTAAATACATTTATGTTCAGCTCTAAACCTTCCTCTAACCCTTCCCTTCAAATGCGACAAAACAAATTAAAAAGTCGGAATACCTCTTATGTATACCTTCCTTTTGTAGTTATTATAGCTGATGGTTAATGAAAAGAAATTTAAAAATGGCACTGCACTTTTCAGATATTTTTAAAGAATAACCAATCCCCTTTCCCTGCATATAAATGTTCCATTCTTTTTCTACTGTGGACCTGAATGGCAGAGAGGCCAGCGCTCTGGTGCTAGGTACCACAGGTTTCGGGTTCGAGTCCTAGCGATGCCGTAGATGTTTGTAGTGGTTCGGAATCCACGTTAAGTCGTAGGTCCCGGCCTCTTGGGTAGTGCTAAGTGAATAACGTCGGTGCAGCGCTTACATTAAGGCATCAAAGACAACTGTCTAAGTGTTTACCAGCTGCATTAGATAAGAAAAATGTTTTCTTTCTGTAATTGAAGCTTTTTTTCCCCCTTCTACAGTTTTTCACAAACTTTTTATCTACGGTCTCTCTCCCCTATTCTTTTCTTGATTAAATGCTATAAAAAAAATTTAATGTTTTGTTATATTATCTATAAATGAAAGATTAGTACAAATTTTTAACTCAAAATTAATTTATTATTATTTTAAAACGTCGCAGACCTCAAGTTCCACTTTACGTGTGCCACAATTAGTTCACAAACGAGGAGGGAGGGAGAAGTTATGTTTTCTAACAAGTTATGTCCCGTATTAGGCAGCTTCAGTTGACCATCAGGTTTAGGCTAGTCAAACATAGCAAGCAGTTTAGCTAGACTATCGATACGACACACTTAAACTCGCTGTCACAATTGTCATCTTGTCTCCTTGTTTCTAAAACCTGTGGCTGCAATGTACACCGCGGAAGGATTTTTAAACTTAATTACATTATACTTGTATCACTGATTCCTACACTAGTAATACAAAATATTAACTAACTAAATAACTGTCTGATGGCCAATTGGCTAACAACAGCCTGATGGCCATGAAGTGTAAATAACTGTCTAACGCCTGATGGCCTTTGCTAACGCTCTGGCCTTCATCAGGTTCGAATCCTGGCGGTGGCATGAAGTGTTTGTTAGAGAGTCGGAATCCACATTAAACTGTAGGTCCCGGTCTAATGAGCCAAAAGTGTGCAAAAAATGACCATTAAGCGACAAACAAGACCAATTTCTGACACTATAGCCCATGATGGCGCAAGGCCATCTACCTATAGGCTGATTTCAAGACAGGAGATGGTTTCTTTTTACAGGGTAGTGTTGCCAGCCCAACACCCAATGCTCTAAGGTTTAAAAGTGGATTCCGAACCACTGTAAACATCCATGACACCGCCGGGACTCGAACCCAAAACTTGTGGCGCCAGAGCGTTAGTCACTCAGCCTTCAGGCCCCCACACATTAACAATATAATAAAAATTAAAGAATTTTCTGCTTTGATATTACATTGATTTAATAAATGTTTCTGTGAATGCAACACATGGTGTCGGTAATATAAACATATAGTTTTTATGGCAATCAAAACCCTAAAAGTGATTATTACATGGTTTCTATTGGTCGATTTTTTTAATATTCATACCACATACATTTATTGATCGGAACAGGTTTGAGAATTGTAGTTCATTAATTTCAACAGCCTGTAGCTGCTTGGTTACCCCTAATTTTTAAATGGAACACATTTCTTGGCAATCCTATAAAATATATAATAAAACCGCCATGTGTTGATCCAGGATCACTAGAAAAGCAACGCTGAGTTTCGAGTCTGTGCATGTATGTGCTAAGTACCGTGTTATTGGGAACTTTTCCCATAATGGCAGTACATGGAAATTCTTCATTTGTTGTAACTTTTTAGTCCAAAGACAAACAAGCAACGACAGTTAATCAAATGGTTCTCAAAACACATATTCTCATGGTGAATTGTTTATAGATCATGAGAAAAAAATAAAGAGAAGTGTATGTTGTTTAGTAACTTTCCAATATTCAGAATCTTTAATTGGGCCAGGATATTCATTTAATATAAATAAAGTGTCAAGTCATGAGAAATATGTGAAGCCAATTTTATTATTAATGCAGCGTTCCCAGGACCAAAAACCGCAGATAAAAAAATTGTTATGAATTACATGCGGAACGCGAGAAGAATGTTATGTATCAGTTAAGATATAATGTTGTACATCAGCCATACTTGCGTGGGCATGGGCTAAATGCTGGGAAACATCTGCAGTCAGAGCGAATGAAATTATAAACAAATCATTAAAAGTGTTATGGTTTATATGTTGCAGAGCCTGGCAAAAAAATTAATTTTCAGAGTATGCCTAAACAGAAATGTTATGGCAGCGATTATTTATAAGGAAAGTTAAAAGCGGTTGTTATTAGAAAATGGGGAATTCAAGGTTAAGCAATTCCTCCTCTTTTTTTTTTAACTTTCAATTCCTTCTATTAGCTCACACCTTAATTTTCAATGCCAGATCCTCTTTATCAGCCATGTTCTCTACAGAGACTCTCGATTTTTTTTTTTTTCATATTTGATTTGATGGGGCCTGAATGGCCGAGTGGCTGGCGCTCGGTACCACAGGTTTCGGGTTCGAGTCCCGGCGGTACCATGGATGTGTGTAGTGGTTCGGAATCCACTTTAAACCGTAGGTCCCGATCCTAATAGAATCGTAGAGCGTTGCGGGGCATTGTTACTCTGCGTCCGTGGCTTATCTTCAAGTTATACGCTCCTCCTGGGTAATGCAAAGTGAGTAACGTCTGTGCAGCGCTTGTCTTATAGGCATCCAAGACGTACATGTCTGTTTGCCAGCTGCATTAGAAAAAATATATATATATTTGATTTGATTTGTCGCTCTACGGTAATTTTTTTGATTTCTCTAGGCTAATTAAATTAGATCGGAACCTACTGTTTACGGTTAATTCCGAACCACTAACGGAAAAATCAATGCAGTGTGACCTGACGAATTCAGTGTTTTCGGTACCAATCAAAATTTAACGCGTTTGAGGCTCAAAATCTGAAAATCAAAATTTTTTCTTTTGGAATTGACCGATACTTTTGAAATTCTAACATCAGCAGCAAGGTCTCTAATTATAAATCGACGGTTTGCAAGTACCAAATCTTTAATTTTTAGACGTGAGCTTCGTAGATTGAGGTGGATGGTTGACCAGAGGGCTCTTCGTCTTCAACGCGTTCTCTACCTTCTTTCAGTTGTTTATACCACTTGTAAACATTTCTTTCCGATATAGGAATGCTCATCGAATGCCTTCTTCAACTATACGTTTCCGCAAATAAAATTGAATGCAAGTTCTTTGCTCAATTAATTCAGGCATTTCAAAATCGCCGGAATCAGTTTGAGCGTCTCACAAAACAAAGCGTAACTCAAACACTTTGAATGAAAATTTCACACAGATGTCATGGACAGTGCCAGCAACCAAAAAAGAAAAAAAATTGAAATTCTATAAACCCCGGTAATTTTAAATTGAAAATTGGTCTTACTTTTTGGACACAGTAGTAATCCACTCGCACGCCAACAAATCGAACACCAAAAGTGTCAAATGAAAAATATTATATGTAGGAATTTTTGTTAAATCTGCTTGAGAACTATGAATTTAATTTGTTTCAGAAAGAACTAAATCTAATCAAATTAATTTATTTTGAATATATTTAAATCAAAGTCAGTGTTATTTTTAAATAACAACACTTTAAGAATTTATTTTCCTGTCCAAAGAACAATGATTAATTTTGAATTTCTCAAATGTATTTTCATATATCAGTTTGTAAGTTAGTAATTTTGTTTGCTTGTAGTTTTCTCATTTAGGTCAAAATTTCATTATAAATTGTGTGAAAAGCATTTTAAGAAGTTTTGTTTTCAATAATTTTAAGTCGGAAAAGTGAACTCTTTTATATAAACTCAGAATAGGAATAGAAAATTCAATAATTTTGCAATCATATTTTTGCTTTTTTTTTTTTTTTTTTGTCAATAAAACATTTCTTCAACTTTTTTTCTTTCCATATATCTTTTAAATAATTATATATGCTTGAAACATATTTTGTTTTCCTGAAACTCCACGATGAAATAAGTAACAAAATCATTGAAAAACTTATATTCTGTGATTGCTGGTAGCTTGGGAATAAATAACTTGTTATTTTGTATAGTTTCTTTTTTTTTTTCCCCACAGATTTCGAATTTAATTTGTTTGTTTAATGTTTGATTCGTATTTATTTTAATTTATTTAGTACTTACATTCCGTTTTAGCTTGGGAGAGGACTGGGAGTAAACTAATGCATAGAGCGTTGAATTTCATAAGTATTGACTCGAATCTCAACAAACAATGCCGAACCTAAAGCTACCATGTTTTTCTATACTTTCCTCCACACCAAACCTCCAGGCTCCTGCTAGAACAGGAGTCTCCAAACTATGGCCTGCGGCCAAATCCGGCCCGCCAGTGTCATCAATCCGGCCCGCGACAGCGAATAGTTTATTGTTGCTATAATAAATTGGATGAAAAACACGGAATGATAATAACTCGTTTTATTGACAAAAAGAATACACATAATACACAGAAAATTGAACTGAAGCATAACAACTAACAAATAATTGAAATAAATCCCACTAACATTTAAACTAGTGGTTACCCTCGGTATTTATGTGGGGTAAAGAGTATCGCATATGTATGTAATCGATGTTTAGAATGTATATATCCTGAATCAAACATATGATTTTTATCCTGAAAATCCCTCAGGAATGGAAAAGCTAACACGAATGAAACTGTGGGGTGTCCACAAGAAAAATACCGTACCGAATTTATGTAATTGTGATTTTTTCACTGACAATATTTGCAGTTGTGGATTAATTTTACTTGTACCAATTATTAAGAGATTGTAGTAATTGAACCAGCGAATTTAGTAAGCCACGGTCTAGAAATTATAGATAATGGCTCCAATTAAAAATGGTTTTGGCCCTTGGTACTTACTGGAGTAAACAGTATGGCCCTAAGGTTGGAAAGTTTGGAGACTGAGCTAGAAAGGTGAGAATTTAACATCGGTGTGCCTCATGAATACCACGAATAGCCCACCGACCGGTGAGGAGGAAGGACAATGCCTTCCAGAACTCCTTTTTAGAGATAACTACACCGTATATGAAACGTGTCGTATGGGTGAAAACCCGACAACTCCTACTATCGATGCGAGATGCTTTACACACCTCAGAGTCACCGTTTTTAAGAGCAATGACTACAACAATGGAAAAATTATTATTGTATGATTTAAAATTCACTAGAAAAGTTACTTTAATATTACTTAAAATATTAATGAAGTAGTATGGTGAAAAGAAATAAGAAGGTAAATAATATTTGCATTTTGTTTTCTAAAGCATGTATCAAAAAGAAGGGAGACTCTGAAGTAGTGGACGTGATAAACAAGTTGCAGAACAAACTCGCTTCTGATGGCAAACTACTCCAATTATCACTCCCTCAGATAGTTGTAGAAGGAGCCCAGAGTTCTAGCAAAGTATCATTGAAAATTTATCATTGATTATAAATTTACACATAAATATATATATGAAACACACTTCATTATAAAAAGTCCCACTTTCAAAATGCTTTAAAAAAAAAGAACCACTTTCACAATAAGTTCAATTTTGAACTGAAGATAAAAAAGAAACGGTTGGCGAAAAAAATTCACCAATTTTCCCAACCAATTTGATATGACCTTGCCGTGGTGGATCGGGATTTTCACTAGCAGTGCCACAACTGTTGAATGACTTGAAAGTCATTTTTCTACCTCTAAAAATCTTTTTGCTGTATGTATTCGTTAATTTTTCTCTTGTAATGGAAATAGTGTTCTATTTATTGCCGAAGGTAATTGAGTTAATGGTGATTCTTTGAAGAGTTTTGTTGTTGTTGATGATGTATCTGCTTGTATCAATAAGAAAGGTAAGAGTGCTAATTAATTAAACACTGCAAAACGAGCTAGTGGACGTTGAATGACTTGGAACTCAGTTCCGTCAAAAAACAAACTCAAGCACATTCTGATGGCAAAATGTTAAATACGTTGTAATTTCGCGATTCAAATATCACTAGCAGCCAGATAGTTGTATTTATGCCGATAACGCCATCAGAGTTCATTGGAACTTTTTTTGATGCCGTACCGTTTTCTGCATCTTCAGTTCAAATTTGAACTCATTGGACGAGTGGTTCTTTTTTTTAAACATTTGTTTAATTATAATCACCCCTGTATATGTATGTATGTATTTATATGTATATATATTCAAATTTTTCCATTATTCTTCCATATCTTTTTTGCACACATCTGTCCGACATCACTGCTCTATTCGGCCATATGATAGTGGTAATCTGCCAATTCAGCTAATATTCAAACAAGCAGTCGCAACAAATCTCTCCAACTTTCAATTATTTTGTTTTTAAGTTTTTAAGTCCCTGAACGATCATGAAATTCAAGAAAAATCTAACTTATTCTGAGCACTATAATTTCAATTATTTTAAATGCATTAAAAAATCTTTCTCAGATGTCCAGCAGTGAAAAATTTTGTGGGGAAAACTCAATGTAACATTCTATTAAAAGTAAAAGAAAATCTTTTATTTCATTCACGCACTCAATTATCTCTCGAACTTTGGATTAAATTTAGAAGAAAATCAGCACAACTTCAAAATTTAATCTTCCCATTAAAACTTCAATACTGGAATATAATATGCGATTCGACGGGTTATAATAGTACAAAAACACAAAATTATTTACAATAGAGGCCCTTTCCCTAATAGCAATAAATTAATTTGTACAACCAATAACATATTCATTACGAATCAAGTTGTTCAGGCTAATTTATTTGCATCTCATTTCCACCATTCCATAATTAAATAATTTATTCCTTTTTACCCGACGACTTTGCTTATAGTTATAAAAATCCTACTAAAAGATTAGGATTTACTCTTTAATACTAATAAAAAATTAGGGTTAGTTTTACTAATTATGCTTCTTATTTATGAATTACTTTTTAAACCTAATAAAGAATTAGGATTAAATAGGTTTACACCCAAAATAACTCCTGGCAGTGATGGTATTATTCCTGCAAATGTAATCGAAACTTTGTCCGATTATTATCTTTCACTGTTAATAAATATTTTTAATAGCATCTGTCTGCCAGGTAACATACCTAATGACTTACCACCCAGATAATTAATTCTTTTACCAAAACTAAAGATACAAAATTAGTCGGATCCTATCATCCAATTGTCTTCAATTTTTTAAAAGATTAGTTTGACATTTTTTTTTTCTAATACAGCTGACAAATAGACCGTGATCTTTTTTATGCCATAAGGGCTGCACCGACGTTACTCACTTTGCACTACCCAGGGGGCGGCGCGTGTCACTTGAAGATAAGCCACGGGCGCGGGTAACAATGCCCCCGCAACGCTCTACGATCCCATTAGGACCGGAACCTACGGCTTAAAGTGGATTCCGAACCACTACAAACACCCATGGCAACGCCGGGATTTGAACCCGATACCTGTGGTACCGAGCGCCGGAGCGCTAGTCACTCGGCCATCAGGCCGCAGATTAGTTTTACATTGACTTTCGTATTTCGCTTTCAAACGCTGACTTCAAATTTAAACGTTATTTAAGCGATTGCAGCTGATATGCGATTACAGATCTTGGCATTTAATGAAAATTGTAAATGTTACGATCCTTCGCTCGGTTGTATATTGGCCACATATTTTTATATCGGCAAGCAGGACTGTATTACGTCGCTGGCTAAATTTTCAGCTTCTAAAATAAATCAAATGATTCACTTAAAAAACTTCATTAAAAAAGAATTAATGTACTAGTTAATAAATCGGCGGCTTGGGTGAATCTGAATTTTTGGATAGAAATAGCTCATTTAATGATTAAGGATTAAAAATTTTATTTCAAAAAACGATCGAACGTAAACTAGAAAATGAACCATCCCTTTCAGTTAATTGATTCTAATACTCATCATTTATTTTCAAGATTCAATCTAACGCAATATATTTTAAGGATTGCTTGATTTTTGTACAAATGGTTTTGCCAAATTTTTTTCCACCATTGATAGTTTAATTTGTTATTAATGTAGTTACTTGAAAGCAGACGACGATAGTAGCAATTTTTTTTCCGTGGTTTTTTTTTTTTTTTTTTTTTTGTTCTCATTTTGGCTATGACTTTTGAATCAATAACAATTGCTAATATGATAATCAAAAGAAAAGTTTGATACTCTATTCAATTGTTTTGGGTGTTTATCCAGTTTTCAACGAAAAGCTCTAGGATTTCTTTAATAGGAAGACAGACAAAAGGAAATTTTGTCCATTTTCTGATATTTTGGATTTCGCCGTGAATTATGAATTAGTATTTAATATTCCCAACCCCTTTTTGCCGACCACAATTATTATTATTATTATTTTTTTTTTTTTTCCCTCGACCACCATCATACGAGCAGCCAATCGGCGAGCACAAATCTCAAAAGTCAAGTCAAATCAAGTCAAAAACTAAGTTTGCAAGTGCTAAAATTTAACTGATTACAGATAATTTCAGGAGAGAGTTTCGATCTTTGGTTGCTTTGATTTTATTTTGGAAAGGAGGGAGAAATAGATAAAAGCAGCCATTGATTTGATGAACATAAAATTCAAAACCATGCAAGTATAATAAACGCATTCTACGGGTTATTTTTACAAAAAAATTTTTTTTCTTCCTCTGCTTGATTTTTCGAAATTTTCTTATCTTTTTGTACTCACTGACTTTGACAAATAAAATATGTCGAATAAATATGAATTTCAACTTCTTTCAAAACAAAAACGTCTGCTTAAAAAAAGTAAATATTTTTTATCAATTTGAATTTGGCGCCTAAAAAACGTATTTTCAAATCTGCAGCATTTAAGATACATACAGGTTGAAAAACAAAATTTTCTCTTTGTCTTTTTAAACTCACACGATTTTGTGGCTTTAAATATACTACATATATATACATTTTAAATTATTTAAAAGAAAATATGTTGATTTCTCTTTGGAAAAATTCATGTTCCCCATAAATGCAATGAGATAGATGCAAACGGCTGTGAAAATAACGAAAGTTGTGAATGAGGATGAATAGCTGCCTAATTTTAAGTGTCAAAACTATTAGAAGACAAAATAATTTGTGTTTTTATTACTGAAAACAAAATACATCTTCAATTTTAACAGTCTATAATAAATAATTTCAAAAAAATTTCATTTCCTTTCTAAATGCTAACAAGGTTATTACCGTGTGTATAATGAAACATATCACTGTATTTTTTCTGAAAAAAATCAAAGAAAATATTCAAAACTACATAAATATTTTTAGAATAATGACATGCTGAAAAATCATTCTATGTTAATCAAGAGGAGGACATCTATAGTATGTTGGGGAATCAAATTAAACAGCCTAGACACAACAATTTATATATATTTTTCACTAATGATTCTAAATCCATTGAAAACTGTAAAATCAGAAAGTGATTCAATAAATGGGAATTTAGCAACATAAAGCATTGAAATGTTTTTCAGTATAAATAGAGATAACATTTGTTTGTTGATTTATAATTTTCATATTTGTTTGAGAGATGAAAATGATCAGCATCATTGTATTGAAAAATAAATCAATACAAAATATGTGTTAATTATGAGTTTATTTTCTATGATTTCAACTTTTTCTGAAATACTTCATATAATTCAATTGATATTTTTAAATTACACTTCATTTTATTTAAATTTTTATCAATGCATTTAATGTTTAGTTCCTTTATTTTTCAGAGAATTTTTACCTCGAGGTACTGGTGCTGTCACAAGACGTCCTACTGTCATCCAGTTGCAAACCATGTGAAGAAGGTGCATTTCTATCTTTTATTACTTTTTATACAACAGAATTGTTTAATGTAAAGATAGTTAAAACATTAAGATTTGTATTAATTTATAACTTTTCATATTTTAAGGTATTTTAATATATTTTATTAAAAAACTGTTACAAGATACCATTATATTATTTATAAAAGAGTTTTAAGATATACACTGGATTTGTAGCATTCACATGTAATCATTTACTGTATAGTATTAATGTTATAATTTTTTAAAAAATTTCTTATTTTTAAAGTTGTATAAAAAGTGTTTATATCAGATGTGGCTGTTGAAATATTTAAGTGATAGCACTGGAAACAACGGATGGTCTTATTTCTTTTGTTGCTATGACAGCATCTTTTTCAAAATGCCATCAATATTTCAAGTTTATTTTATGTGGTAAAATGTCAAGTTTTGAACCAAATCAAGAG